>JBBYHM010000018.1:841829-863366 GCA_038381775.1 Adansonia rubrostipa | reverse complement strand
TTTTGATCGGTTCAAGTTTAGGTGAACTTAGATTTGAGTACTTTTGGAATTTTATTAACTAAAATACTTTTTTAATTTCCCTTTTATTTTATCTTCCGGTTAACCTTTTTAAAACTTCTATAATTCCTAATACTATTTATATCCTTAATTATTAGTAAATATTGTAACTTACGTTTATAATCTATGATCTATAACATATATACAAGGATGAATGTGAAGAATCTTTTGAGCTTACGAAAATAGTCATTATTGTTTACTCTATTTTTAATTTGCCATTATAAATATTTTTATTATTAATAATATTTATCTTATTTATAAGAAAGAAGTTTAATTTGATTAAAACACTTTTATTAAATGATAATATCTATTATTGTTTATTATATTTAATAAATATTAGAATAATATTTTATTATTATATTATATAAGATTAGGATTATATTTTTTTTTTAACTTTTACCCAAATATTCAATCAAAATAAGATAATGATCATTTATTTGTTTAAATTTAATCACTGCATAATTTATATATATATCTTAGGTCAGTATTTATAGTCTTAGTGTAATTATCGCTAAATTAATAATGAAATTAAATATTAATTAAAACCAAGACTTCTCACTATAAAATAGATGCTTTAACTTTTATTTTCACAAAATATCGAATATTGAGTAATACTTTGGCAATTATTGTTTTTTGTTTTTTGAATACGGCTTCTTACTTTCTTTATTTTTTTACTTAGAATGATTTTTGTTTTTTTTCATTCACGATCATAACAACTTTTTTTTTCTCATTCTTGGGTAAATTTCAAATTATTACAAATTCAATAGCTTTAAAAAGGTTTTCTTCCTCATAACAAAGGCTTTTGGCTTTTTTGTAAGTTGTTTTTTTTAATATGGTTTCGTATTTTTTTATTTTTATCAAATATGTTTTGATCTAAGAAGATTTTCGCACATTTTAAATCCAATAGATTTAAAAATAAATCAATCACAAAGGTTTTTGAAACTAAGTTTTATTTAAATTATTATCAATTAATTCATTATTAACATAAATTAAAAAACATTATTTAATAAATTAAAAAAAAAATTAAACGTGTAAAATCTCATGCAATGCATGTGACATTAAAAACTAGTTATTAAAAGTTTTCTAAATATTTACACTTTTCTTTATTGAATTACATGCACACAGTGAAACTACAAATCACAAATAAAACATTATAATATCCTACAAATGATCAACGAAATAAACCAAACAAACCAACCAATCATATCAATGGCAAGTAGCTCAACAAATTCAACACAAAGTTGAATGAAACCCAACACATGGTAAGATTTGAACTTAAGATATAACCAACAACCGAGTATCTGTTGATAGAATACTAAACTCTTACTTCGAATCACCAGGGATCAAACCCTGGCAGCCTCAATAAATTAAAAAAAAAAAAAACCAACTTAAGATCAATGATGATAAAATAAAATCAAACTGGCTTGTCAAACCGGTTCAACTGATACATACCAAAGAATTGAGAATACAATGAACAGGTAGAAAACAAGTTTAATTGGTATAAAAACAACAAAAAGTTGAATTAAACCGATAAAAAAAACAATTTTTCTCATTACTTTTCATTTTTCATAAAATTTTTTTAAGTAATGAAATTTGAACTTTTAACCTCTTAATCGTATATTAAAGACCATATCATTAAGCTAAACACATATTTTTATAAACTAATTACCATATATAATACTTATTTAATATCAAAATCATATATTTAAGAATTCAGTTTAATCAATTAGATCGTTTGAACTAGTGACCCAAAAGGATGACCAATTTGACCTCTAGTTGGGTTTTTTATTCATTGCCTAAGACCTCGAGATACAAAAACCTTCCCTCGCAATTGAAACAAGGCCTCATTATCAATATAGTTGGTATATCATTTCAATTTGATGTTCTTTATATATAATATGTATAATATATATATATATATATATATTAAAACACCATTTTTTTACTCCTCTACCTTAGGTGTTGTTTAATAAACTGAAAAATTAAATACTGTAATTTGAGCATTGAATTTTTAACACTAAACTTATAAGCACTTGATTTGCATTATAAAAACTGTTTCATATATTACTAAAAATAAGTACTGAATATAATTATATTATTTGATAACTATAAATCTTGAATTTTGAACATTATTCATTTCATAATTTTAACCTTATTAACATAATATTTTCTAAATAAAAATTAAAATTGATAATTTAAATTAAAAAGATAATTAAGTTCAAATATAAATTTTAAAAAAAAAATTAACTTGACATGTTCTGCATTAAGACTTTGCTTAGTAGGTTGGAAAAAAATTGAACAAATGAAAAATCGGAGGAGGAGAAAAGTGAAAAGTTAGAAAATATATATATTTTTTCCATTTGGCATGCTCAGTAGGAAAGATAAAAAATGCAAAGAAAAAAATAATTTTCTTTCCACCCATAGCTTGATATAATTGAAAATGAGAAGAAAGAAAATGAAAAGTAATTGTTTTAACATCATATCCATTGAAAGTTCGGCTAAAAAAATAAAATTTTAAAAATGACTGATAATCTTATAAATATACACACTTAGCTCACATGATTCTCATTTTCTTTCATCTTTTCTTTTTAATTTGAAGTGATTTGTTGTTTATAATAGGTGTAGAAAGTAATAATCTTTCCTATTTTCTTTCTTACGAAGCATACCTAAAATTCTTTTTCTTATCACTTTTCCACTCTCCCCTATCCTGCCCCTATCCATCTTTCCACTTTTCCACATTACCAAGTACACTCTAAGTAATAAGTAGCTCTGTACCTACTTACTTCATTCAACATTTTGTGTCGAAAAATTTAGGTTCAGTAACATTTAATATGAGTTATCAAAGATGACGTAAAACTTCACATATTGAATTTTTTTTTTTTTCATTTTCCAATACTTTATCAAACAAACCTTAATTTTTTTTCTTCCAACACTCCTAAGACAAGAACATTGACTTCACCCCAATCAAAACAATACTTCAGTTTAGGAAATTATTACTAAGAAAACTGGGCCACCAGGACAAATTTTCAGAAATTAAAGTTAATTTCATTTATTTTAAGAAAATTGTAAATAATTTATATTGCCAATTATTTTCTGGAAAATTAGTTTACTCGCCTAAAATAATATACATATATATGTATGCTCCTTTCATTATCATTAGATTAACTTTTTACAATTTCTTCAGAGACGTTACAGACTTTGTTGTATTCTTGTTGCATTCTTGTACTGTGGGAGCAAAATTGCATTTTGCAAAAATTCATTAGAATTTGCCCTCTGATTTCAGAGCACCACATCATATAATAAGTTTCAATTACATGGTCCAATTGAATCAGGCTACTGGAAACAAAAGGATACTTCAGTATAACAAACAAATGATTGCTACGGTCCAGTTACCCCATTTTCAAATTTAAATTCAGATTGAAGCTATAGCAGAAGTAGCAGATCAGAATGAAAACAAAACATAGAAAAAGTTGCATCACAGATTAGGGAAGAAGGGCCTCAACAACATAATATAAACAAGGACTTTTGAAAGTTGAAATTCATTGATAGTTGATAAAGCGAAAGCAGAATTTCAAAGAGCACAAGGATAAGTTTTCCGGGCACAGCGGTAAAGACTAAGCAACGAGATATATAGGAACTGAAATGAAGAAAAAGAAAACACACAAGGAAAGAACAGAAAGCTGACCTGATGTTGACGTTATTGGAGGTGATATGTTCGGTGACATTTTTGGCTACCCATTTATCAGCAGCCTTCATGCTGCCACCCACAGTAGCAAGCATGTCATTTGGGATTCCTACCATGACCTCAATCCCTGTCTTACCCAGAGCCTTAAGTGTACTATAATCTGCATCAAAAAGCTTCACCCTTTGAAACCCATTATCTCTCAGCAACCTTACTACAGTGTCTGGGGGTAGAAGGTGGGATGCCTGTGTACCCCAGTTCACACCAATTCCGCTCGCATTCCACAACATCATCAACAAACATAAAAACCCAACATTAATTTTGTATTGAACTGAAATCCACACCATTTTCTTCCTATCTACTCCTTTGCACCTAAATTTAGACCTTTTGTGTTCCAAGCCAGTAACAGCTCAAGATTGCGATTAAATGGAAACAAATCTGGCAACAACAGGAAGTTAAAGCCTACTTGGGAAAATAAGGGTGATAAGATTCAAAAAAAAGTACGGAAAATTTTGATCTGGGGCTATAATCTGCAGAAACACCCAGCAACAACATTTAACTCAGAAACCCGTATCAGAAGATCAAAGAAACGAAGTAAAATAAATATTACTGATAGGGGAAATGAGAACTGAAATCTAATACTACTACTTATTACTGATAATGAAAAATTATTTAAGGCTCCGCCGATGGTTCAACCTTATTAAAGAACAAAATTTGAAGCGCTCAAAATCCCAGCAGAGGTTCGAGGAAGATGCTTTCGGAGATAGGGAAGAGTTACTAAGGAATGGATATGGTGGTTAACAAAAAGGAAAAGAAACATTAGTAGCAAGCAATGAAAGCCAGATTCACATTTGATAGCTGTGCAAAGGAAATCACTAAACTAGGGAGAAAGGGGAAAATTGAAAAAGTGAGCTTTAAAAGCAAAGAAATAGAAAAGGCAATGTGGATATGAAGAAAGCTAAGGATCCAGCCTTCCAGCCGTGAAGAGGTTAAAGAATCTAAGCCTCCGATACCGCCAGCCCCTCCTCTAAAAAGAGAAAGAACACTACGCTAGAAAAACAGGAAACAGAGGAGAGGAAAGGAAAGGAAAAAGCGAACAGGCAAAGCTAAAACAGCAAGAGTGGGTAGTGGTACCTACATCTACATGACATGTGAAATGTCAGACAAGCACGAAAACCAAAAATAAAAATGTCTTTTTGCGGTTGCAACACAACAACACTGCAACAATAATGGCGTTGGCAGCACTGGTTTGACGGGCATCTCCTTTATTCGAGAGAACTTGAGAGGAAGCGAGGGAATCGACCAAAAATCTAAAATTACTTTAGCGTTATTTGTTGACGGCCGTTAATTGCATGTTAAAAAAGGCTAAATTTTGGGGTTGGGCCAAGGTACAGCAAAAGCCCTTTTCGCTTATTTGGCTCTTTCCGATTTCCGCTTTTCATTTGCTGCATTGCACGTGGACGCCAGTCGGCCATCATTCCAAACTTATCATCATACTCTCGGCTTCTCCGTTAATTTTAAATGTAATATAAAAATAATTAAAATTTATATAATATAAATTTTTAATATATTAAAATTTATATAAATATATAATATTTTAAATATAATTATAATATAAAAATAATATAATTATAATAAAATTTTTTATCCAATAAGTACTTGCTCATAAATCAAATAACATAATTCGAAAGGAAAAAAGTTATACATATCGAAAAATATGCATATTTTATGTAGGGTAGATGATTAGATACTAAAGATGTCATTAGTATAATTAGATTACGAAATGTAAATTTCTCCTTCAATGCTTGGAGTCTTATATAAAGGCATGTTTTCTATTCAAGAATATACAGATGAGACGACTGGTGGCATAACTAGTTCCAAAAAATTTAGAGTATTGATGTTTATATCCCCTTGCCTTTTATCTCTCTTTATTTTATTTACCACAACATAAACATACTAAAAACACACATTAAATGCACGTACATAAAATTTTTATCTCATAAATTTTTTAAAATTCTACAATGAATTAAAAATTTTTATCAGTTTTTAGAATAAGAAATAGATAAACACTTTAAAAATTTTTGTTATTAAATAGAAAATATAAATCATTTTTTGGCCTTAGCAAAAAATCTGAAAAATCACTAAAGTTGCGTTTCTCGGTAAATTCTAATAGAATGACGGATCTCAAAAAGTTAGTGAAATATGTCATTGACATATAGTAAATTAAGATAAAGACCAAAAGATTAAAACTTTATTAGAGTTTATAAGATGGTAGAAACTTTGAGCATATTATTTAGATCTAACTCTAGAGATGAAAGTGAAGATAGTAAAATCTTTGAGCTAAGTAGAAGTGAAAAAAAATAAAATCAGAAGACATAATAATGAGAGATGTAGACTATTCCTAAAGTACGTAATTATAAAATTTACTACACTTGGGCACATATGGGTGAAAAGAATAATATTATTTTTAGAAAAATATATTTAAAGAGATAACTATGTAAAAAAAAAATTAGTAAATATATATATTTAAAGTTGATATTTAGTGAAATAAGCTGATAGTTTTTTAAAATTGAGAAGGCTTAAAAGAGTCAAAGTTTTTAAAGATAGGTGAGTCACTTTTTAAATTTGAGTAAATTTTTAATTATAAAAATACTTAAAAATCTTTAATATTATTAATTTAATTAAATTCTTTTTTTATATTTTCTATAATTGAATTGACGTCCAATTAACTTACGATACTAATGCAGTCAAGAGCTTTAGTACATATTCTGTATTAATCTCAAACTGTTTTTTTGGATCATTTATCCGTGTGAACATTTTGTTCAATTGTTAACGAAGAAATGTGACAAAAGCACCAAAATAACTATATTAAAACGTTAAGGATTCAAATGAAATAAATTAGAAGTTAGATATTGAAGTGGAGAAAAAAATAAAGATTATGAACTGTGATGACATTTGTCCCAAAATATAAAATTCACCTAATATATAAATAATTTTTGTATTTTGCATTCACCATAATTATAAAAAAGAAAAAAGGCCGGGAACAATATTATATTTTGTGCTATTTGAGGCAATGCCCAGATTACTTTCACAAATAAATTGATCATTTTTTTCATTCACTAATTATTTATTTCTTCTATTACTACAATTAAAAAGAAAAAAAATAAAGGTGGATCGTACTAAATTTCGTCTCTTAACAATTGTTGCGTTTTTTAAACTTATCATATGTTCTAAACCACTAGACGTGTCAAGGACTTTCTTGTTTCCAAATGAATACATCATCAGTTAGATAATTAAAGTAAAATGATTATATTATCTCATTCAGCTACTGTATTATGACTTCATATGAGTAATATTTTTCGTGGTTGGAGTCAAATTCTTTTGTTCTGCTACTATCTCAATTGTGTTGTTTCATTTTTGTCTATTCCAATTTAGTCCGCACAGTTTTATTAAAAGTCATTTTAAGGATAATTAGTAATAATGTTAATGTTTTGCTTTTAGTTGGGATGACAAAGAAATTTGGTGATGTGTGGGCACGAGGGGTGGATTAAATTTTGGCTATTCGACACCAGCTCAATCTAAAAAGAGCATATGTTTTAAATAAACTAGAATTTCACTCCGTTTCGCTGAGAAATTTTTAATGTTTATAAATATTCAATTAAATTAATAATTACATAATTTTAAGTTAAATCATATTAAAAATTATAATATTTTTATTTTAAAATTTATGTAAATGAATTTGAATTTAAAATTAAGTAACTATAATAAACTATAAAAAATATAAGATTGAATTGAGATACGACATAAATACGATATGAGAAAATAATTAAAATATAATGTGGCACAAAAAATAATATAAATACGATATGAGCACATGAATGTGTTAAAATCTATATAAAATGAATATTAACGTCTAAAAGTCCATATAAATTTATAATATTTAAAAAATAACACAAACCCGTGTAAATACAAAAAATGTTCTAAATTGAATTATTATGACAAGTTTTGCAAAATAAAGTTATGAATTAAGGCATGACATAACATGATAGAAGCATACAAATTTTTTGTTAAATTGAATCACAATGATAAACCATGCAAAATATGAGATGAATTAAGACACAACACGATAAGATCATAGAAAAATAATTAAAACACTGTATGAAAAATAATATGAATACAATACAAATACATGAACATGTCAAAATATACATAATACTAATTACTAACATCTAAAAGTTTATATAAATTTATGATACTTTGAACACAAAAAATAACATAAACACATCATTAATAAATAAAATTTTACTAAATTGAATCACTATGACAAATTAGTCAAAATATTCTTGAATTGAGACAGGTCAATACATGTTATGAATACAATTTTTCTCTAGATTGAACTAGAACGACCAACTATTTAAAATATAAAATTAATTAAAACACAATATGAAAATAAAATAAATAAAAAATAATTAAAACATAATAAAAAATAACATGATATCGATAGGAATACACGAATGTGTCAAAATGTATATACATAAATAATTATCATGTAAAACTTTATATAAATTTATAATATTTTAAATATATGAAAAATAATTTAGACATGACTTAAAAATAATTAAAACATAATAAAAAATGAATGTGACAAAAAAATAAGAACATGTAAAAATATATGTGTAAAATATAATATAAATTTACAATACTTTCAACAATCAAAAAATAAAACGAACTTAAACTTGTAGAAGTTTCCTTTTCTTTATTTTTCTTTCTTTCTTTTTTTTTTCCTTTCTTTTTTTTTCTTTCCCCCGAAAAAAAAAAAACCTCAAAAGTAGGTACATGTGCAAACACCAGATGTATTTATGTAATTAAATTTATATCAATGTATAGATCGATTGATGGGTATAAAATTTTTCTCTAATTCTCTTTTCTTTTACTAATAATTATTTATAATAAAGTTGCTAAATAATTATTTTTTTTGTTTTATAAGTTAAGTTTGTAATTCTCACTAACTTTTTTTTTTAACAAAAGTAAAAATTATTTGTTCATAATTATTTATTATAATGATTTAAAGCAAAAATACTTTTATTAAATGGCTTATGTTGAAAATTTCCTTCACAAGAAAAAAAAATAAGTGTTGCTATCTTAGAACTTGAGGGACGATTTTAATGTAATAGATTTAATAAGTTAAATTTGTCATTTCTTACTAATTTTTTTATAAAAGTAAAACATTGGTGAGAATCCAATGCCCTGAAAATCCAAGGGTTCCTCCCTAAGGTTTGTCCATGGAGGGTGAGTCAAGGCCTAAGATCAGACCGAAAGGCGTAGTCGATGGGCAACAGGTGAATATTCTTATACTACCACTTGTTGGTCCCGAGGGATGGAGAGCAAAAATACTATAGATGCAAGATTCGTTTCTTTATCTTTAACATAAGGTTTACCTCTCACTAATTAATTCATTAATTAATCTATATTTTATTTATTATAAAAATATTAATGCCAAGATTTATTATCATTTTTTGCGTGTTCGCAAATATCACTATTTTTGGTTTGGATCTTCCAAATCATTCACATAGGAGATCCAGACCCTATTTTTTGATCCTTTGATAAAAAGATTTATTTTCTTCATAAAAAATAGAAGGTAGAACCGATAAAGATTACTTTTATTAAATGGCTTATGTTGTAAATTTCTTTCGCAAGAAAAAACAAAAATAAGTGTTACTGTTTTAGAACTTTAAGAATGATTTTAATATAGTAGATATGGATAAAGAAATTTTTGTTAAGATAGATTATACCATGAGAATAATGGAAGATGCTATGCTAATAACTAATAAAGATATTAATCTCCATTAATTATCAAACAAAATGCTTGAAGATCATTTACATGTAGGGTTAGTACAAATTATCATAAAATCTATGTTGTGAAAAATTGATATGCTAAATAATGTATCTTTTAAATCCTTACACTAAATTATAGTTGTTCGTGTATAGTAGTAAGCAATATTATATTCACAGAGATTGTTCTCAATTTATAAGTTATTGATTCCAATCTAATATAAGCAAATAAATTAAAAAGACTTCATAAAAGTAATAAACTAAAATATGATGAGAGTTGATTGTATTTAGATGCAAATAGAATAACAAAGCCTAAAAGTAAAATCTAAGATTTAAGGAAATAGAATAATAAGTGACAATAATGATAGCAAGTATGATTAAGGAATCATTCATCATTCCAAACATAAACTATGAATAAATATTTGAATTATCTTAAATTATCTTTTAAATTATAAACTATAGATAGCAATAAGTTCTGTTACTTCAATCTTTCTTTAGTTTGTCATTGAATAGAATGAGCTCTCTATTTAATCTCTAACTATTAAATAACCTAAAGTAACCTCTTCAGATTTAATTTAATAGAAACTTTAAGATAAGAAAAATAGGTTGATCTAAGAAATAAACACACAAGCTCAGGTTATTTAACTTAGGCATATTCCACATCATAATCAATAAAACTTTAACCATAATTATTGATCACAAACTACTACTAATGAAAAGAAGACAATTACGAATCAAGATTCCTAATCTAGCAATAGATAATTATCAAGGTTTATTTAGTTTCGCACCTAAGCAAATCAAGATAAGAATCATAAACAATTTTTATGGGAAAACGTAAATAATTTCAATTATTAATTGATAAATAATATCTTATAAATGATTACAAAGTTGTGTCTAGAGGTTTGAAATCACTCTTAATCACAAAAAGAATTTATTTATACATGTTTGATATGTTTAATAACATATTCATGAGGAAATTCCAACAGGAATGAAAGAAAAATAAAGGAAAAATGAACTCAAATATGGTGACTTGTTGTAATTTCCTTATCTTTCTTTTAGTCTTCTCCTTGTTTGTTTTTCCCTTTTAATTCTCCTTTTTATACTCTCAACTTCTTCTTAATTTTGATGTTTCTCTCCCTTGAATGCCAATGTTAGGTTTCTGTTTATTAGTACCTGAAAAAATAATCTTAGATAAAGTTACAAAATCCTATTCAAAGGAGAAATTTAAATGTCACTATCACAGCAGATTTGGTTGACAATGTTGCTTAGGCTACAAGAGTCTACTTGTTACTTGAAGTACAAGAATCAAGCTTTTATCAAAGAATTTAATCTTTTTTACTCCAATATCTTCTTCCATCTGATGCTTGTGATATTATAAGCCCATTAGCATCTTTATTAACATGTTTTTTTATTCATTCTTTGAAATAAATTTGCAATTAAAAACCAAATATAAGTAATCAAAGAAAAAAATAGAAAACATAACAAAAACTAAGAATATAAAGTGTATAAAATGTTTAATTTATTAACTTATCAATAATATAAATGAATAAATAGAAACAAAATTGGAATCAAGACTTCGGAAGCACGATAAATCACTTTTTTTAGAGAGTTATTTACCTCCATACAAAGTTTGCTATCAGGTTAAGGTAACAACAATTCCAAGATATACGAAGCTTTATGTACTTTGCAATTAACAATATTAAAGAATTCTCTTTCCTTTTATTCTTACCAATAACTTTTGAATGCAATCTTTAAAAATTAGGTATGATATTTATAGACAAATAAAGGATATCACTAAAGAGATATGTCCTAATTGAAACTTTATCTCCATGAGTCATCATGTCCTTACCGAACCAAAGTTCACCAAATTAAGTTATTAGCTTAAGTAATGCAATTAACATAGTTGGTCTTAGTTGGACATGATTGGACACATAATGAAGGTTTTTTTTAATACATTTTTCCAAATATGGAATCAACAACAAACATAAGCTTGTATTGAAGAAAAGAATTTATAAAAAAATAAAAACCAAAAAAGAAACAATAAGAACATAGATAAAATGCTAGAAAGTGTAGAGTATAAAGTAAAGTATCAATGTCAATATGTTATAAGAATCGAGAACTAGAGAAAAAACAGACAGAGACAATACAAAATAAGATAATTTAAGGCCTTTCAGTCTCTAAGTCTGACTTATTTGATCTAATAAAATTTTAAGAACTTTTAAATTTAAAACTAATTTTAAAAATTTAAAATATTTGCATGTCAATATTTAATTGAAAAGTATAAATTTTACATTTTTATTGTATCTTATATGAAAAATATTTTTTAATGTTGTATAATCTTATCTATATCTTAATTTTCTAGAAATTCTCTTGTTGCTGCATCCATGTCATGTTACACCTAAACCGCCCTTTTATGTTTATGTTTTCTAGGCTCTCAAAGATGACATAAGTATGCTTGTTATCAATTTAAGGCCTTTCAATCTTTGAGTTTGAGCTATTCAACCCTAATAAATTTTTAAAATTCAAACTTTTAAATTCAAAACTAATTTTAAAAAATTTAAAGTTATCTACATTTTAATATTTGATTGAAACGTATCAATTTTAGTTATTTATTTTCAAGATTTGTTATAATTTACAATAACTATAAAGTCGGTGGCTCCTTAGGTTGGTATGATACACTTAAATAGCTTGACACACAACATATCGGTTAAAAAGTCTTTAAATGCTTTGCTGTTGTTTTTTTTTTTTAATGCTATTTTGGTGTAGTCGTTTGTGAATTATAAGCAAGATATATTTTCTTATTTTTCTTATTGTAGACATCCCATTTTGTTTTGACCAATATCTAAGGCATCAAATGTCATCATTCAAGGCATCATCAAAGCCATTTGAACAAGCATTGATCAGCCACCATCATTCCTAGCAAAGATGACATGTTTGGAGAGTCAAAGGTGCATAAAATTCACATTTTTGCATGTATGTATCAACACATAGCCTACATACTGATATGGAGTTTCTACGTCATCAAGATTCAAAATTCCCTAGTTGTATCGATACAAAAGACAATGTGTTGATACATTTGCCAATGGTATTGATACAAGCTATATCATAGCAAAAATTACAATTTTTGGCAAAATGTATTGACACATAAGTGAATGTGTCAATACAATCATTAAATGTATCAATACATCTTGTGTATTTTGCCCAGCTCATGGTGTTTTTCACCCTTTTGCCTTGCATTAAAACATAAATTTGGCCCTTGATTTTAGCACTAAAAATCATTCAATCTCAAACTAAGCTTCATGAAAATCATTTGGAATATATTTTGTGCCTTAAAGATTAGATTGTTACATTTTTTTTAAGGGTCTATTAAGCTTGGGATAAGGACATTTTATGTTATAATTTGATTTAATGAAGGGTAAGGTTGGAATTGCTTAATGTGCTAGCCCATGCATGGCTTTTTTTGGTTGCCAGAAAAATACATGAACCAATCAAATGTTTAGTTCAATGACTTATTATATTGTACATGATAAATACCCGAAATGCCCACCTTGCTAGGTTATTTTGATGGCTAAAATATTATGCTATATAATGAACATTTTGAGCTCAAACCCTCCAAAAAAAAAAAAACACACATACACACATTTTCACATGCTCTTTTTAGCCAAATATATTCTATTCCTGTAGCTCCCCAAAGCAGTCGCCAAAAACCCTACATTCTATTTATCTTTTCTCTCCAAAACCGTTACCAATGGTAACATAAACCTTAAGTTCATTCTTGGTCACTCTTTCTTAGTAATCTATAGGAGAGAAAGGGAAGAAAATGAGCAAGAAACTCATTGAAAGCTTGAATAGTTTTTTGCTCAACAATAAAGGCAAGGTTTTAAAGCTTTTTCGTATACTTTATATCTTTTCTTTATTTATTTTCTTTCTTTTTCTTTATAATATCATCTTAATGAACAATTTTTATGGAAACCATGACTTTATTCTAGGATGTTCATGCATTTTGTGTTATTGATTGTAACAGTATTAATGTTCTTGATGCTTTGTTGATACCTTGATATAGTTCTCATGAAATAACCATATTTTTGTGCTTCATTTATCTTAAAATCATGCCTTGATTTTGTGTTGAAAATTTTAGCATACTTTTTCTAGTCTAGATATGTCCATATCATCTCCCATATCATGATTTTGTACATTATTCATGAAGCTAACATGTTCATGTATCTCCTTGTTTATTTCTTTGCATTTTACCATCTCTTTCATGTTTAAATGCCAGATTTGATTGATCAAACATGTTTTATGTGTTTATTGTCTTGAATGCCATATTTTAGTTCACCACATGTTTGTCAAAATGTTTATTTAATGCATGTCAAAAATCTATTTTTTTAAACCCCTTAAGTTAGGTTTGTGTTAACTTTAACAAATAAAGGTTAATATGGATTTAATATTTTCTATCAATTGGTCTTCCAATCTTAGGGAAAAATCAAGCTCTTCATATTTGGTTTCAAGGTCAAATAAAGCCAAATATTTTAATTTTCAAAAATGAAATGAGTCTTAATTTTTCTTAAATTGTTTGCGCTTTAATGTTATGTCTAATGTCTTTTGCTTATGATGTGGTTAACGGGCTATTTCATCATTCCAAACTACTCCAGGATTGTGCAAATGAGCTTCTGAAGCTACTATCATTGATACCTTTTGTCTTGGATATTTGAATGTCATGTAACTCGAGTCTAGCTCTAGGAAACCTGAAAACCCAAAATTCCCCTATCTTAGCACTAACAGCATTATGACCCTGTCTTGAAAAATCATTCTTGAACCCTAAATAATATTTCTTTATTTTTCTAGCATTTTTCTTTTAAAGGCATTAAATTACCTTTCCAATGCTATCTTATTTGCCCTTGGACCATTCTAGATGAACGAATTATGATTTTTCAAACCTTTACTGTCTAGGACCCTTGAAATTAGTGATTAACATTCTGTTTGGGTCATTTCAACCCCTTTGATGAATTTTCTAGTAGTCTTGATATTATCCCTAAAAACTACATGAAATTCCCTATCCAAAAAGGTGTTGTTTGCGATTTAACGATTTTGAATATGCTCAAAATGATTTTTCAAAGTTCATTTCACCTTTTTTCTCTACAGATGTTGCCATACTAAATCAAACCTGACTTGAAAAATTATTTTTTTCCTAGAATGCAATTTCCTAGGATTTTTTTGATAATTTTATGCTAGTACTCGTTGAGTTACTTTTCAAATGGTGCCCCATCCAAGACCAATTAGTTGAATGATTCGTCAGATGTGCTTCCCCATGATCGAGAGTCGAGAATCCATACTTTTTTCCTATTATGTAAAAAAAAGCATCTCAGTTAAGAAGACATTGTTTCAAAGAGGATTCATCACCCTACGTGATATGATGGAACATATCTCACTTGTTCCTAGCTCATATTAACTCAAAGTCCTTGGCTAGGGCAATTGTAGAGTTAATACATAAATGGCCACAGGGCTAATATAGAAAGGGTTAACTGTATACACTACACCATGCTCTTACCTTTTCCAAGATATATGATGTAAGGATTAAATTACACTGAAATACTGTACATTAAAGGACTTATCAAAACGAATTTGACGCTTACTACATGTTAGGTGCCTATGATGCATTTCTAGATGTCAATCTGGTCTATAAATATAAATGTTCCTAATTAGAGAATTTATATTTGCTATCGATGTGATAAGGGCCTAATGGGCCACGCACATAAGGGTAATTTTGTGGAGATTAAATTAATTCTGGGCCTAATTACCTAAAAAGAAAAAGTTACTTAGGCCCAACTTGAATTACTCAAAAGCCATGGGCTAAAGTGTAAAATCCAAAGCCTGATAGCATTTTTACCTTAGGTATTTAAATCATGTATTATTGTCACCTACACTACGTAATGAGACTTAGGGCTCAGCTTGAAATTCCCTTAAAGAAAGATTTATGATACCTTAAACACGTAGTGCCACTTTCCTAGAGAACAAATGACATTGATTTCTCTTTTCTTCCTTGAGGTTTGGATGAGTAGATTCTTTCTAAATGAAGGTTTTTAAAATCAAAGCTACTAGTATGGTTCCTAGCAAAATCCTTACGAAGGTTTTTCGAGTCACTTATGCGGATTACCATTAGAGGTTAGCTTCTTGAACAAATTTGGTTTGTGACAACTAGGTTTGGTGTGCAAAAACAAAATAGATATCAAAATAGATATATAAAAATGATTTTTGATGGACCAAGGTATAATTTTTCAAATCTCAGATTCTTTCTTTTAATTTAATATCGACCAAAGGCGTGTAAGATGATTTATTTGAGGTTGTTCGATATGCCCCTCTCTGCAATCTTCTATGTTTTTAGTTTTTGTTTTAACTTTTGTTATAAATTGACTTATCTAAATTGGAGTCGACATATGATGTCCTTCAATTCACTCATACAATTCTTTCTTAATAATCATCATGTCTTAGTATTCAAACATTCCAAAAAGCGTATCTCTACAAATTCCAACTTAACAAATCTTATAAATAGAAAATTGACAGAATTTGACAAAAAATAGCAAAAATAATATACAAAGCAACATGATGAAAAAAAATAATGACAAAATTTTCTAAAAACGATTAAGGAGAAGCAAATAGAGAGCACTATAAGGGATAATTTTAGTATAGGCGGCAATTGAACGAGTTCGGGTCGAGTCATTTTGAGATCAGATTCAAGTTTTTTCGGGTTTAGGCCTATTCAGTTTCGAGTCTTCAACGGTTCAAGCCTTTTCAGTTTCGGGTTCAAGTTCAGTATGTTTTATATCATTTTTTGTTTTCGGATTCAGGTTTTTTCGGGTTTAGGCCTATTCAGTTTCGAGTCTTCAACGGTTCAAGCCTTTTCAATTTCGGGTTCAAGTTCAGTATGTTTTATATCGTTTTTTGTTTATGTTAATGTAATCACTTTTATGTAATTTAATGTTTTAAAAAGTAAATTATTAAATTATTATTTTTAAGTAAAATTTTGTTATAATATAATATTTTTAATATATATATTTATTAAAATCTATATTTATATACAAAATTAATTCTTTTTACATAAAATTCATTTTTAAATAATTTGTTATTACAAATAGTATATATTGCAAATTAATCATATTGATATTTAAAATAATTAGAACTTTCTATGTATTTATATCATGTTTTAATTATTTTTCAATTGTGTTTGCATTGAGTAATCATGTTTTGTTTGAAATTTCCAAATTTGTATCACATGTCATGACTCTTCGTATTCGTATTTGTGTTACTTTTTATTTTATAGTTGTATTAAAGATATTACACATTTATATAGATTTAGACATATTAATAATTTATTTTATGTAAATTTTGACACATTTATATATTCAAGTCATGTTATATGATTACATTTATATTAAAATATATTAAAATATAAAAAACTAAATTTTTAAAAGAATTATGTATAAAATATTTCTCTCATAACAAAATACAAATAAAATAATATATAAAATAATTAACAATAAATTATTTATATATTATTATAATCTTCACAATATTCCTTTTTATAAAATATTAAGACAAAACATCCTAAGTACAAAATTATCTTTTGTCTATATTTTATTCTTTAGCAATATACTTTTAGCAACGTATTTTTCTTTACAATATATTTTTAATATTAGTTTTGCAATTTTGAAGACCAAAGAGTTAATAAAAGCTTTATCTATAATAATATTTGTTTTGATATTAATTTGTAAGTTCGATTTTTTTAAATACTGGGGTGATATTTACAAGCGATAAATGAATTAAATATTTTATAAATTAATCAAGATTCATAATTTTCTTTGATCATTTTATATTTTTATATTGTATTTATTTTCTCTTTACTATTAAAATATCATTAAATGTAGTTTTTAAAAGTGCTTTTTGAACTTATTTAACTTTTTTTTACCCATGGTTGGGTACATATGTTGCTTAATAATATTTACTAATTTTTAAGCTTTCTTATTTTTATTATATTATCTTTATATTTTCTTTTACTATGCTACTAGTAGAGGTGTTCATAGGCTGAGTCGGGCCGCAACTTGAAAAATTTTTAAATTTTAAACTAAGGTTCGAATTTGGCCTAGCTTGGCCTGCCCATTTTAACCCAAATCACTGTTCACAACATTAAAATTTATTATATTAATATTTATATATTTTGTAATTAAATTTAAATAAAAATATATTATTTTATTTAAAAATACTGTTTCAGGTTGGTCGACCCGAAACTTAAAATTTGAGACTAGGGCCCAATCTCGATGAGGCCAAGCTTGTGAGCCGAGTGGGCTGCTTGGCCCGTGACAGGTCTAATTGCCAGTCTAAGTCTACCATAAGTTTTTTTTTTTTTTTTTGATATTGTATTCTCATTTATAATGGCTTTCATTTTTTTTTAATTTATATTATCATTTTGTTATACAATTTTTAGACTCTAGTTATCATTACTTGAAATAACAATGATATAATAAGAATAATATCTAAAGAAACACTTAAAATCCCACTACTAAAATACATAAATCCTTAATATTTAATAAGTTTAACTAATTAAATTATAGAAAATGTGATAAATAGATTATATACTCCATTGACAATGTTTTCAAAGCTCATAATATAGTTTACTTTTTGATAAATTATTATTCCATTATATATAAAATACAAAATTAAGGTTTTAATATTTAATTAAATTATTCAAAGAATATTAAAATAAAATTGATAATTAAAGTTTTTTCTTTATAAAAATTATTTAATTACAATTTCATCATTTTTATTTTTAGTTTAAAATTCGGGTTCAGGTCAGTCTCAAATTTGAGGCCCTTTCGATTTCGGGTTCTTTAGGCTTAGGTTCTTTCGATTTTGGGTTCTTTTAGGTTTGGATTATTGATTTTTTGATCAAATTAGATTTAGTTCGGGTTCAAACTCGAGTTTTTTCGGATGGATTTTTATATTTGGGTTCATTTTGCCACCCCTAAATTTTAGCATTATCTTTGTTCACATAAATTAATCGGTTGAATCTTAAGAATATAATTTTCTTTTAAAAAATAAAAAATTAGTGAATAAGAAACTTTAGGAACCATGTTGCAGTAGAGTTTAATCAAACGTTTATGAGTCCACTAGATAATGTCTTAATAGTTTGGGGTAAAGAACTTTGAAAAACTAAGGCGTGTTCTAGTCGACTAATTCTGGTTTTGTTAGGCCTTCTCTTCTGTTTGACATTGCTGGTGCTGGAAGTGAAGATTTCTTTGGCAAAATGGAAGAGTACGATAAGCAATTAAGGGATTATTTTTTTTAAGTTTTTACGGTAAATGAAAGGATACCTTTTGCCCGTGAAGGTATAAACTCTATTGGGAAAAGAATGAAGTTGGTCAGACCAACAACAAACAACAATGCATGGGCTATGCCAACAATGAAAGAATGAAGTAGACTGAGCCAAGAAAACAAAAATACATGGGTTTTGCAAATGTTTTTACAAGAAAAAAAATTTAAATATTTTATTGTAAAAGAAAAATAGTCTAAAAATTAAATATTTTCTAAAGTTGAAAGAAATAAATATCTCTAATTTTTAATTGAGTGAATTTTTTAGAAGATTGGTGTTTTAAAAGATAATATTAGATTTTTGAGAGGGAAAATCAAATAATAATTTGAATTAATTTTTTTGGGTTTTTCAATTTAGTTTCTAAACTTTTTTATTGTAATAATATTATTATTTTTTAATTACTAAAATATTTTGCTTTGAGATTAATTCTCGAAATATGTCAAATTTGGTACAGGTTGCGAACTTGCTCCCTGAGAGGAGGCAAGTTCCTAACTTCAATGTTGGGAACTCGCCCTCACATGGGGTGAATTCCCCTTTTTATATTTATATATTTTGTTTATAGTAAATAATATATTATATTAACATATTACATTATGTATATATTTATTTCTTATTTTTATGCTTTGAGTTTGGATCAATTTGGTTTAACGTTTGAGAAATTTGAAATTATTAAAATAATTAAAATATGACATAAAAATTTATATCCTTTAAGTAGACCTATCAATTTTGACCCGAATCCGACTAATGGCCTATTTTGGGAATTATATCCTAATGATCTATTTTGGCAAAAAAAGGTCCAGTCGTATGTCTTAAATCCTAATAATAAATGCCTATTTTGGGAATTAAATCCCAATAGGATTTTTTTTCTTCCCATGACCCTGCTTTTCACGTGAAAAATTTGATTTTTTTTGTTTGGATGATCTTTATATAAAATTTTTTTAGTTGATAATTTATTTAAAAATCTATATTTAGGGTAAAAAATAGTCTTTCTATACATTTTAATTAAATTATCAAGTAAAAATATTTTATATACAGATCATCCAAACAAAAAAATCAAAATTTTCAAGTGAAGGGCAAGTTACGAGAAGAAAAAATCAGTAGGGATTTAATGTCCACAATAGCATTAATATTATTCGGATTTAAAACTACGACTGGACTTCTTTTGTTGAAATAGATCATTAGGATTTAATTTCCTAAATAGGCAATTATTTGGATTCGGGTCAAAATTAATAGATCTACTTAAAGATATAAATTTTTATGTTAAAAAATTTTGACTTTTCAAATATTAAACCTGATTGACCTAAACTCAAAAAATAAAAATAAGAAATAAATAAAATATATTTATCCATAATATAATATAATATAATATAATATAATATATTAATATATTATATATTATAAATAAAATATATAAGTATTTAAAAAAAAAGGTTTGAGAACTCGTTTCCTTATGGGGCAAGTTCCTTGTAGTTGAAAACTCCTGCCCCTCAAGAGGCAAGTTCCCAACCTGTGTAAAAAATTGACACATTTCAAAAATTAATTATGAAACGGCTTATTTTTGTAATTAATAAAAATAATAATAATATTACAATAAAAAGCTAAAAATTGATAATAGCTACATCAGTACGTTAATGATAAACTATTATATAATTGACTCAATTTACATATTTTAGGGACTTACTTCTAAAAATTCTCTTTATTTGGATGGTGTACAAGATAAATTCATATTTTGACCTTAATTTAAAAATTTTTAAATATTTTTTTGTTAAAAAAATAGTGTTAGAATAATACTATTTCAAAATATATTATTTTAAATTTAACATTACTCATGCTTAATTTTAAAATTATGTGAAAATAGAACACCATTTTGGTAAAAGAATTCATCAACAATGTCGTTTCGCTAAAAAAATTATTGGCAAAGTCAAATATCCAAATTACCAAGTTGATAAAACAAATTTAACATGTTCAATTATTAAATTAAAATTAAAAATTAAAATGTATATACTAAAATTTATACAAATTATTATAAAAAAACTAAAATCACAATTTTGACAATATAAGAATTAAAGTAAATATTTAAATCATAATTATTTCAAAGTCAAATGCTAATCAAAAGCTTTTTGAATAAGTTAACAGCATGTTTAGTTCGCTGTAATAGAAAATTTATTATAACCATATTTTATCACATTACAATGATGCGGTTTTTTGATTGCAGAATAACTATCACACGGAATAGTAAATTACGACCTTATTTTGTAAAGTTATTGAATAATCATTTCGTGCCCTCGCTGATTGACTATTTAAACGTTAGTCAGAATAAAAAATTACTTTAAAAGATTTAAATCCTCTTCAAAAGAGATTTGAACTAAACTACTACGTACAACTATTTTATTTTATTTTTGTTATATTTTATTCTTATAAAATAATTTTCTATTAGATCTATATTATATTTCTATAATAAGGTGATATTGTTAACTCCAAGAACTAAATGTCAAATTTGAACAATGTAGGAAACCAAATTCGTAGTTGGGGGGGGGGGGGGGGGGGGGGGGGGGGGGGGGGGGGGGGGGGGGGGGGGGGGGGGGGGGGGGGGGGGGGGGGG
>JBBYHM010000018.1:812319-830839 GCA_038381775.1 Adansonia rubrostipa | reverse complement strand
AAACTAATTTTTAGAAACATCCCCAAGTTAAGTTCATGTTACCTTTAATAGATGAAGAGTAGTATGACTTAATGTTTTCATCAAATTAGTCTCCCAATCTTGGGGGCAAATCAACATTTCAGCTCTGGATTCATGGTGAAATAAGTTTATTTTTTAGAAATAAAAAAAGGGAAATCCTTTTTAGTATTAATCCTTGATCTTAAGTTTCGTGTTCCTTTTGATGACATGGTCAAATCATCCCAAACTACTTTGGCATAGTGGAATGAACTTGTAAAGCCCGTGTTACTTTTTGTCATGAACTTTTAGACATCCTAGGCCTAAGTCTATCTTCGAAAAAACGAAAATATCCAATAATCCCCTGTTTTTGCTCTAGTAGCACTGTAGTTTGAACTTGAAAAATTATTTTCGAACAACAAAAATATTTCCTTTGATTTTTCTAATATTTTTCCTTTGAAGGGCATCAAATTACCTTTTTAACGTGCCTTATTTACTCTTGGATCATCCTGGACAAGGGAGTTATTACTTTTCAAACTTTTGCTATCTGAAACCTTGGGAACCAGCATGTAACATTTTGTTTGGGCCATTACGACCCACTAGATGATTTTTATGAAATTTTCAAACATTTTTTTCCAAAAACTTCACAAAATTCCCTTTTTGAAAAGTATTATCTATGATCTAGTGATCCTGTATAAGCTTAGAATGATTTTTCAAAATCCAATATCCCCTTTTAATTGCACATGCTACTAGTGCTGAGACAAACCTAATTTTGAAAATTAATTTTGCCCAGAAACTGATTTTTTAGAATTTTTGGAATATTTTTATATTAAACCTGGTTGCGTTATCTTCCTAACAGTACCTTATTTACCCCCTGAAGCTTTCAAATGTACCCAAAAAAAATGCAAGAATAAAGGGGAAATAATGATGTCCCTTATTTTTAACCTAATTTTTGAATCCCCTTTTATCGAGATGTTTGGACTTCTTAAAATGCGTTCGATTAATTCCCCTACAACATCAGCCTCTTTTGACTTATATCAAAATTAAAATACAAAAAATAGGATTTCATATTAAAAGTTTCGCTAATGGAGATACTCCAACTCCATTACGCCAAAGGGGATACTTCTAACCTATTTTTAATAAAAAAATTTCAAATTTTCTCTTTGTTTCTAAATGTTTTCCTAACTTTGGGGCTACTCCAACCCCACTAGTCAAAGGAGATACTCCAACCCTATTTTTCATTAAAACTTTAAATTTTCACTTTAATCTTAACTATTTTCATAACTCTATTTTAGCGGATACTACAACCCCACCTCACTATGAGGATACTCTAACCCACTTTTACCTTAAAAACTTAAAATTGTCTCTCTTCCGGATGCCTCAAACTGTTTTATAAGAATCATATTTGTTCTTCAAATTACCAACAAATCCAGACTGGTCTCTAAAATTGTCATCTCAGTTATTATTTAATAATTGAAAGCAATTATGAGACACATTTTGGTCGCCCCTTCCTTTTTACATTCTTTTGTTTACGATTGCTTGTTTATGACACTATTACATTTCTCAATTTTTGCCTTGCTAACTTGTTTTCCTTTTGTAGTGACTATTGTGCATTCATATTTAAAATTCATTTTCCACTAAAATTTACAAGGTGATGTTTCATGTTGGTATCTCTCTAGTGCCTAATACGAAACATCCAATTTTTTAAAATCCAATCCGGACATCATTTTTACAAAAATCCATGTGTTCCTCACATCTTAGAGGTGCATATGTGTATCTAATTTCCTTTAAGAAAACATGGATTTCCATTTTCTGAAACTTCATGCATTAAACAGGATTATATCTAAATAGAGACCAAATGGAACCGATTTAATTAAGACCAAAGTGAGACATTGTTAGGAGGTACTGATTTTGGGCGTCATGGGGATGCTAGTTCTTCCCTGCACGTAACCAACTCTTAAACCCTTCCAATAAATCTTTGGACTTTGTAGACCTTAAAATTAGTGTTTCGAGTATTGTAACTCGTAATATTATTTTCAGTAGACATTCGATCTTGCCTAGCCTAAAATGATCGGTGGCAACTTTGAGTTTATGGCCACTTCGTGCTGGCCATCCAGGTAGAGTTGGATGAGTGACTTGTCCGACGGTCTCCCTTTCCTTCCCATTATTAAGGTCCAATTCGATGAGCGATTTGTCCAACAGTCTGCCTTTCTTTCCCATTATTATGCCTAATCCAAATCCTGATCATGGGATAACCCAAAGGCTCGACCAAAAGCGCGCTATGCCCTTCGAATATCCGAAGTTTTAAAGGTCGGGGACGTGTCAACAATAGGTGCTTTGTTGAATGTTATAAACTTGTCTATACATGCATTGTGTACATGTGATTGGCATGTGATATTAGCTATACATAGCAATTATGCTATGATCTATTCAACATGATGGATGGTTATGGACTTAGACCATAGTATGACTAGATGAATACATGGTTGAGATAGTATGACTAGATGATTAATTTTATTAAATAGGGTCTACAGACCTTACCTTATCTCTATTACATTTTGAACTTGTAAAATTCTTTTCTCATCTAAGTCTCCTCGAATGTAACTCAAAGTTTCTTTCAAATATATGTAAATGCTACATAGTTCTAGATTTAGGATTAGGTTGATTGAAGGAATTATATTTTTTTATTTGAAGATAGTGCCATGAAGAATTGTCCAAGGAGAACACTATCGAGACTTATGAATACTTGGTAAGGTATCTTAAGGTTTTGACCAACTAATTTCCAAATGGCTCATGGAAACTAAACTTAGATAAAATTCCATAATCATCCATGTAGGATTGCATGATTAGATTTATTTTTATGTTGATATATATATATATATATGATATGTATATAATTAAAATAAATACCAATGCCATGCAATCCAAATCAAATCAATGAGACTTAATTAATTAAATTTAAAATCCCTTGTAAAATATTGAATCCATGCATAAGCATGATAAGATGGCTTCTATTAGATTATAACAAAAGAAACAAGTTTCAACCATGGGAATTTGTTAGGTAAACTCAAACTCCTTTCCAACCGAACTACTTGAGCTATAATTAAAGGGTCTTACTGAACTAAAGCCATCTTGTCTGAATGCATACAACTTGATCACATGGCATTAGAGGCGATGGTTAGGTGAAATGCATACAATGCACTTGAAGGATCTAATCTTAGGCATCTAATGCTCGCTATCTGGATTTAGTAAATCGATTTAATAATAAAATTTTATTCAAACTAAAAACTAATAGATAACATAGCGAAACTTAGCAAACAGCGTCAACGGATCATCTTATAAGCCTTTGATCAATCTAATTAAGCAAAAAAGAAAAGAAATATGAAAATCATTCCTCAATTTGTAGAAAGCCATTCTAACAGATATTGAACAATCTTTGCTTTGATCTTGTACACCCAGCTTGGTTGTTATAAACCAAAGCTGTTCACATATCCAGCCTCTAATGGTGATCCACACAAGTGACTCAAAAATTCTTCGAAAGGAAGAGACTTCTTTACATCGAGATCCATGTTAATGGATTAGGAATCGAAAACCTTCCTTAATGATCTCTCTATGCACTAAAATCAAAAAAAAAAATGGAGAAGAAATGATTTCTCACCGAAAACCATAATGAGAGTGGTGCAGAAAAAGATGTCACAAATCCTTCTTAGGGAAGATGAAACAGCACCTTTAGGGCTTTACCTTGTGTTAGGGATGGCATATGTAGGGTTTAAGTACCAAAAGTTATAGTGTTTTCAAGTTCTTGAACAATTTGGCCTCTCATTTTTTTAAAAATTTAAAAAACTCTTGAGTAACTTTTACTCTTTAGGCAATTCAATCCCTGTCTAATTTTAATCCCTATCTCGAGTAACCTAAAATGGAGGAAATATTAATTATTAATCTTAAAAAATTTGTTTGATTTTAACTTTAGAGGAAAGTAAATCCTTAATTTGAGTTGTTGTATGAATTTAGAAATATTTTTGTGTTGTGGTATAATCAATCCCAAAATTATTCAATATAAAATCCCAACACACCCTAACATTAAACCTATCAAACAAAAGCTAAGAAGCAGAAAAAATTTGGGTGGTGAAGATAAAATACGAAATTGTTGAGCCATTAGACACTAGAATTATTATTATATACAATTATTCTTCTTAGTCGGCTGACATTGTTGCAATTCCAAGGAAAAGAGGAAAAATCGAGGTACGGGTCGACTAAAGGGATACGAACAAAGCCAATCGAAAATATGACTGACATGCCACAAATATCTTGGCGGATAATACTGTTGTTCACAAGCTACTTCCGTTCATGGACGGGTATGTTGGTACAATTAGATACTGCTGTCATCGAATGATAAAGAAAGATTGCTTCAACATTCTGCGTCACCTACTACTGGATAATATTTTTTTGGTTAGAAAAATAAGAGAGCCACGTACCGGAAGATGGCCACCACTGATCCATAATGAAGTAGAGGTCTATGTGGATAACATGGCTGTGAAATCAAAAAGCCTGGGTAAGGATATGTCCATAATCTGAGCAAGTTCTTTGAAAAGATCAAGAAGTACCAACTAAGGTTGAAATCCTGTAATGCGCATTCAAAATAACTTCGGAAATAAATTAGGCTTCATGATTAGCGAGGTTTTGAAGTGGACCTAGAGAAGATCAAAGCAATTATAGACATGCTGCCGCCAATCATGGAAAAGGATATTCAAGTGTCTTGGGCAAAATCCAGTACATCAGCAGGTTTATCCCGAGATAACTACAATTTTTGAGCTGTACAAGTATCACCCTTAACGGTCTTGTGACATTTGGGTTTCATTTCGTTTGGGAGTCACCACTTGATACATTTATGTACTAAAATTAAGACTAGTTTTCAAGACCTCAAGTCCGGTCTTTATCAATGATACTAGTTAGGAGAATTTGGTACGAGATTAGTTGAGATCAAAACTCTAAGCCGTGCTCAGGATATTCGATTTGTATTTATCACATCTTCTTCTTAAACGTAACGTAATGCATTTATGAATAGTTTGACTGTCGTATGTTTTCATAGGTGCATCTAAAGACATAGAGATGGATTTTTAATCTTGGGTGATCTATCAATCATTGGAATATATTATGATGCAATGATACAATTTATAACATTCACTAAAAATTAATAAATTGAATTACAGCATAACTAAAACATAAATTAAAGTAGGGTATAAATAAACAACATAAATTAAAGGGTCAAAAATTAATCCAACATAAAAAAATCTACTTGCTTAGCATAATGTTCCTATCTGACATGTTAAATACAAACAGATAAACCCAGTTACAGCATAATTCTACATGGAATACGGACTAACTTGAATTAAAGTAGACGCATATTGCGCAAAATATTCCTACATCCGACTTTACAGTAAAAGACTATTTCATAAAAATATAAGAATATTGTTTAATATCTTTAACCTTTGATATTTACAGGTAAATTAGATATTCAATGATAAAATTATACATGATCAAATAGGAACGATAAAATGAATGATAAATTTGATGCATCTCTAAATAGATTGACAAATTCCCGAAATTGTCTTTTTAAAATTTTGAAACCGAATCCAACTCTGCAAATCGACTTCACAAAATTGAAACCCAGGAGCACATTTATATACTTGCATGACAATTGAAGAACGAATCTACAAATTTTTTACACACCCAAAACAATGCCATAAAACTCATGACGTCTCTAAAATGAAAAAAAAAAAAAATTGATTTCATCTGCTTCAGTGAAATATTTAAATTAAAGGGTGACATACTCTTTAAAATTTGTTAAAAAACAAATCATATAACAATCTCCTAACTTGGTGATATTAAAACCTTTTACCTTCAATGTAAAAAAAATGAACTCTTTCAAATAGAATACACCTGAGGGCTGAGGTATATCGAATAAACAGGAATATCACTTTTCTTTAACATAATCAATCCTATTAACAAGTTTAAATCATATATCAGACAGGATTCTTAAATAAGCTGAACCGTCCCTTCCAAACCTTCCAAGTGGAGAGAAGCAACGGTTTTCCTCCTCTTCTGCTTCTGTGATCTGTGTTCTTTCTAGCATGAAGTTGAGGCAAAATTGTAAGCGACCATCATCTCATTGAAGAAGGATCATTCCACCTTTTTTGTTACCAAAGGAAGAAAGAAACTATGAATAGTGGTATGTAAACCTATTACCAGAACCCTACAATAGCTCCCAACAACTAACAGTTACTAGCTTGTTGCTAGGCTAGTTTATGCGTTCCTATTGCTAGAGCTGCTACGGGCTTGATTAGGAACGACAGAGTTCCCAAAGTCTCCATCCAAACTCATCTGCTGGACTTCCTGAGGAGAGAGGATCTTGATGCATCGGACACAGTTCACAAACTCCCTGAAATGGAACACATGTCAAAAAACCTGTCAAGAAAAGGACTAACTACACTGAAAATCACAAGCTAAAAAATTCCTGAATGTTACTGAATTTAATTTCATTTTCGTCAATTTGGTCTTATGGCAACAAAAATGAAAAGAATAGATGGGAAAAGCTATATGAGAAAAGGAACGACAGGGCTTACTCCCATGGGTCATCTCCTACCAGCAGAACATCATTCTCGTGATCTACATAGACTAGTTTCCAGACTAATCTACCTTGGTCTTCCAGTTGCCCCTCAATGCCAAACCTACGAGCTAGATCTTGTTTGAGCTCATCATATCCTGAATAACGGGTTATATCTATTGACCTTCCAACAGCTCCACGTTTGTATACCTTGAAAAGGTAAATATGTAAATTAGAACCCTAGACAACTGAGATGACAAGAAAAAAGTATTTGCCATGCATACGTGAGCGATGAGTGCATTCACTTTTGTAGACTAGGGTTAAAAGAAGGATCACAAGTGGAATGACTGACTCAATGTAACTGTTTAGAAAAACAAACCTTGGTATATGTTCGCATTCTCTGAAACTGTGGTTTAGGAGCCCAGGCACTTCGGTTTATGAAGCTGCTATCATTTATAGTGTAATCAATGGAGCCAAATGTCATATCTGGAACTCCAAATGACTGGGAAACCATTGAGGATGAAAGTTCTTGCTGAGCATCTTTGGGGTTTTCATAGCTGGTGAGCATTCCTCCAGAAGAGAGGTTATTTGACAAATCCTTTCCCAGCCCCATCATGTCCTCAGTCAGCAAAGTGTCACAATTCATGGGCATCCCTATTTGGCCCTCCGTATTAGAGCCATTCGACAAATTGTTCCTTGGATCCGCCTGAACTTCCCCATCTTGACTTAAGTCTCTCGACAACATTGTTTGAGGATTGTACATCGATGAGTTGTTTTGCTGCAAATGCGCATTATTCCGGGAAATGCACACTGAAGTCGTAGAAGATGATGTGTCCAAATAATCTGCCTGTGCAGTAGCACCATTGATATAGTTTTGTGGGGCAAGAAGGCCTTGATTTTGACTCCTGGGGATATTCAATGAGTGTTTAACATCAGACTTCTGCTGCAGTTCTTTAATTATATTAGTATTAGATGACATAGTTTCCAAGGCATTAGGATTCAAGACTCTGGCAGCAGACTGAGCTATGTCATCCCCTGATCCAGTAACTCTGAGGATGCTGCTGTTCATCCTTGGTTGAAGAACATTTCGACAGTTTGTTGACAGTGAAGTGGAACAAGATGGATTATCATCGGTAATCACAGAAAGTGCAGCTACAGCAGCACCTGCCATTACACTGCTAACAGCTGTGGATAGTTGATTTGTTGCTGTGGTTGGGGAGAGACCCAAATGACCAGGAATTTCGGGCAGAATTCCAGATTGCTGTTGCTGAGACTCTGACGGCAGCGCTGGCTGAGATAACCGGATATTTGCCTGGCTGTTATTTTTGGACGTCTGCTGTGGGACAACAATAGACTGAGGCAACAAGGTAGGTGTCATTTGAGGCATTTCTAATAGTTGGCTGGTTGCCACAGACCTAGAGAAGCTCTGGGATGCATCTAACACCTGCCTTTGTTGATCTTGAGGTTGGGCAAGTTGAGCAGGCTGCTGAAGTGCGAATTCTTGTGCCAAAAGCGACTGCTGTTGCTGCTGAAGCTTCTGCAATAGTTGAAACTGAATCTGGTTGTCAGGCATTTGTAAATGCTGGCTAACTGGATCGGGCAGCTGGGAATGCATTAGGTTTTGCCGTTGATTTGGGCCCATAAGATGATGTTGCTGCTGATGCTGCGGTATTTGAGGAAGACTTCTGGGGAGTTGATGGGTTAGAATAGAAGTTTGCTGCTGCTGAAGGATATTGTTACTTTGGACAAGGGTTTGAGGCTGCAGAACTTGAGCATGAACTTGACTTGAGGGTAGAGTTTGAGCAAGCAAATTTTGCCTTGATTGCTGAGTCATGTCACTCAGCTGTTGTGGCTGCATAATGGATCCCAATGGATTCATGGTAAATGGGACCTTTGGAAGGTGATCAAGCTGCTGCACTTGCTGAGGTAGCCTCTGAGCATTGAAGTGCAAGTTGTTGGGCTGGGGCATTTGTGGTGCTGACAAACTGATTTGGCGGGAAATATCTGCTCCAGACAGAGACTGCATTAAATTTGGCTGCATTGAATTTGCCAGCACTGGATTATGCTGCATATTCATCCACTGGACCAAGCTAAGCCCTGGAAGAGCTTGGGAATCCTTCATGCACATATCATCACCAAGCCAAGGCATTGGCCTCTTAAATAGATTATCTAAGCCTGAGGTTTCATCATCTGCAAATTTGTTAGGCAAAGTAAGTGATTAAACCCTGCCAATATTGAAGAAAGACGAGTGTTTAAGAATTCAATCATCATCATAGCACATTGAGGAAGTTTCATATTGAATTAGACCAAATAGATTAAAAGGAAAAATATCAATCAACACAAGAGAAAAGAGGGAATATATCCCTAAAACCCTGTCCCACATCATTTGCGGTACTCACTGCAGAATCGCCACATCAGATACCATTTACTTGTATTCTTTGCTACTCTATGGCAGACCTAGTTTGTCCAGAGGAAAGAAAAATGACATAAACAACCAATAGAAAGTGAGGGTACTGCCAAGAAACAAACTCCCTAGATGGCATCTAGGGAACTTGTCATTCACAAAATAGAAAATTATTAGGCAATGATACGAGGCTATGGGATCTGCTACCTGGCATTCCAGCTTGTCTAGGACGCTTTGATCCGAGGAATGGAGGACATATGAAAAATGGAGTTGTAACTGGTTCAATCTCCCAAATGGAGACTCGATTACGTCTTTCCCCAACAGTTGACTCATCCCAACCAGCCTACTCAAGAAAATGAGCTGGTTAAGCATGTTATCTACATCATTGACACGAAAATCCTCAAATTGCTATAATAAAATAAGGAAAAATAAAAACTAAAAATATTTAAAAAGTACCACCTGCAAATTACGCCATTGTGAGTTTTTCCACCTTACAGGATCAAGATCACTAATTCCTGTAATTGTACCCATATACCTGAAGGGAAAAAAGATTATTTTATTTCCCACCAATAGTTATGACAAACAGCCAATCATGATTTTCTGATCCAGGAAAGAATCCAACTTCTTAATGCTCAAATCACACCTAAACTAAAGTTTATCATTTCTAAGTTGAATATAAAGTAAGGCATACAGCAATTTAAATGCTAAACCATCTCTAATTCGAAATGTTTAGTCATTCTATCTGAGTTTACCAACATCAAAGCCATAATTCCCATCCACTTTTATAAGTCAATACATGGTACATTTGGAGATATTAATCAATATTAAAAACAAACAAAGACTTGAAATACAGCTACCTTCTTGTTCCTGACTCTTCAGTTTCAAACATCATTCGAAAGCGCATGCCAGGAGATATTTGATTGTTACACACAGCTTTGTAGTGCTTAGCTAAAGGAATAACAAATTCAGATGGACTAGCCCTAAACAAACAAAGATTATTTTTAGAATGAATATTTACAGGGTAAGAAATATAAAGCTATAAACTAATCAACTGTTTTAATGTGGGTGAACATAATTAAAAGTCAGAAAGGGACTGTTATGGACCTTGGATTATAGAACACCGTAAAGGGGCTATTGTTTGTTGCTGCATGAGCAGCTGCAGCAAGGATGCCAATATGCATGCTATCACTAGACAATACTGATGATGATAGATTGGTTGATTGCCTGTTAGCCCGCCTTATTCCCAAGAGAAGCTGATGCTTTTCATCTCTGCTCACAAAATTTAAACATCATAAGAGTGATAAAATTGCCTTTGTTTTTCTCTATTAAAGGGAAGGGGAAAAAACATAAAAATTGCACGTGATGTGACAAGGCTTCTACATATGAAGTGACCAGAAACATTCTGAGATCAGTAATTAAAATTACAGATTCCAATAGGAAATCACTTCATTACCATTACCTAACAAATAAAACTGAGTCGCCAGCAAAAAGTCTCTTTCCACTAACAAAAAGGCTCCATCCTGTTGTAAGCAAGTGACGTTTAGGTTGTCCTGAAAATGAAAAGCAGGCTTGGAATTAGATAGATCAGGTTTATAAAGCACAAGCAAAACAATTATTAGGAATACTGAAATAGCAATTCATAGATCCAACTAGGGAAAGTTCAAGGCCACAAAATGAACATACCACGATAAATATGGCGGAAGTTCCAGATATTGTCATGCAGATCCCTGGCCACAAGTTCTTGGGCGGGTGGTTGCATTGAGAAATCCTGCCAAAAGAAGCCGGAGAGGGATTAATTTCTGAATTTTAAACAACCAAACTTCTAGGTGAAGTAAAACTGCTTACAAGAGGAGGGAAAATTTTTTCAGCCGCACGGCGAGGAACAGAAAAACCTCCATGAGTGCTTGTATCACTTGCTGTCAATGTCTTGCAGAAGAATTCTGATTGAGGCTTATTTGCCTTGAGAAAAAGCTCTGATCTCAGTAATGCCTCTTTATCAAACTGCATAAAAATGTCAATATGTTCCGTTGTTATAGCCACTTAACCATACAGAGGTCACTTGTATATTTTCAAGAAATTTAGATTAGTTTGATCCTTTTACTTCTAATTGCTCTCTTAAAATGCATATTCAAAATTCTGCAACAAAATGTACATTCTTTTAGATATTTGGGATAAGCTCTTTACAGAAGAAACAGGTTGGAGGGTCATCTGAGCATAGATTTCGTCTGTCTCTGTGTCTGCCTGCAAAATCAAGCAAAAGTAAGTAGAGAAAATGAATCGGGAAGCAGTAATAAATAAAAAGATCATCAATATTTGTAAAAGACAAGGGACTAGAGGCAGAAATTTTTAGGTAGCAATACATGCAAGGTGACACTGTGAAGGAGACATAATAGCTTCGAAGGAAGATTTGGGTAGTTTGGAATCTGAGCATCCACATCTTTCTTCATAGAAGCTGCAACCTGAGGTTGGGCGTTTCGTTGAAGTCAGAACACATAGTTAACCAAGATAGAAGACGAAAGGTTTAAACAAACAGCACCTTTCATTTACCATCACCATATATCCGAATATAGTAACCATTTTTTTTTCCATGCTACACCGTTTGAGTTAAACAAAATTCACCTACCCTCCTTAGTTTCTGGCATAACAAGCGTTTAAAAAATCATAGCACACAACACTCAGGAAATCCATAGATTCTAACTCACAACTTGAGGCAAATCAATGCAAACAGAAGAATAAAAGCAAAAGAAGAGCTGATTTAAATGCAAAGTAGGTAGTACCATAAGGACAGTAACAAAAGTAACATTAACATAGTACCGCTTTGAAACCATCAAGACACTGCATATTAGTATTTTATAGTAAACAATTTTTTCATAAATATAAATATAAATAAATGCAAAGAAAACTAGGAAATAATTTCCTAGGTTACATGTAAAAGGGTTTTCTTAGAGGAAGAAAATATAAAGAGAAAAATAAAAGGAAAAAAATTAGCTGTAAACATTATCTTCCCTTGCCAACTACCCATCATATGATTCAACACCCAACTAGTTTGAGGAAAATTCTAACAACAGCTAATAAATCCTAAAACATCGGATCAAACCCACAATTTTTTTCTTTAAAAAAAAAGTACCTCAGAGCGAAAAAGGAGAAGAAAAGAAAAGAAAATAGAAACAAAATGGTAATCATAAAAAATATATAGTACTTATTGAGTAACCCAATTAATGTAAAGAGTAAATAAGGGCGAGTTGGTAATTAAATTACCTGTTCGCTGTGGCCTTGAGGGAAATACACAACGTGTGTCCCAGCCGCCGGCAAGTTTACCAGCGGTCCAGCACACACCTGCCATAGCTCTGAGTTGATTCTCTTCTTCTCCGGCGCACCATCTGCATCACCAAGTGTCAAGCAATCATCCGTCAACTCACTTACCCTCATTTTTCTTCTTTGGTGGTTGTTTTCCGGGAACAAAAAAGGAGAAAATCTCACAATAAAAAGGAACTTGGGCAGAGATTTTGGTTTCAATGGAACAAAAAAAGCAAAAACAATAAAAAAAAAAGCAAAGCTTACAGCTTTTAAGTAGAGATTGATTGGAAAAATCCCACGGAACCGGCGTAAAAAATAACGAAGATAAGACAAAAACACTTCTTACCTGATCCACCGGTTATCAGTTTAGAATAAATAAATAAGGGAAATAGAAAGAGCTGACCTTCAGCCGAATAGGGAGCTGCCGCGTTGGATGCAGCTCCGGCTCCGGTCGCCGGCATCTTCATTGCTTTTTCCCTCCAAATTTGACACAAACAAAATCTAAGCTTGTCAGCAGTCCATCTCTAATTTGCTTAAAGAAGAAAAAGCAAGGACAGTAGCGCAGTTTGACAACCGAAGGAGTTGCTAGTGAGTGGTGAGCTCCGATCAACTTGTTTGGCAGGGTCAAACAATAGCAGTACTAAAGATTAGGGGGGAAAAACTTCATTTCCCGGGAAAGGAAATAAATTAAAAAGAAAAAAAAAAGACAAACGGATTCCGGCGAGATGGCCGTCAAAAGTATGGAGAGAAGGAGGTGGGGAAAACAGCAGAGAAAGAAAGGGAAGGAATCTAAAATGAAAAAAAAAAAGTTTGAAGTTGAAGGCTTTGAAGAGTTCGTTAAGCTTCTCTCACACCAAATGCTACTACTTCCCACCCTACAAATACCCAGGCATTTCCTTTGCTTTTTTTTCCCTCATTTCTCTCAGTTCTCTCCATCTTTATCTTTGTGCTCTCTTTTTTGTTTTTTTGTTTTTTAATTTTAAGACCTATCAGGTTGACCTCTCAGAGGTAAGTGCGAATGGAACGGATTGGAGGGTTGATATTGTTTGGAAAATGTTAGCACGTGATACCTGGAAAGAAAATTTTGATTAATGCATAAATTTTTTTCAATTTAATAAAAATAATTTATAGACTGAAAAAAGTTAAATGATAGATAATTATTATTAATGAGTGTTTATAGATATTAATTAAGTGAAATTTTATTAATATTAATTCGTAATTTTTATGCCTTATATGTAAATTGTTTTTAGAAAAAAAAAATTATTCTTATCTTCCTATAGTTTCTAATTATCTTTTAATTATCATTTTTCTCTTTTTTTTTTAAATAAAAATCTACTTAACCAGTGATTATGAACACTACTAGTTAAAGATTATTTATAGATTTCATTAATAAGTGTTTTGTGAACATCTTTTAACATTATCTTATAAATATTCATTTAATGCATTAAAAATAATAAATAAAGTTTTCAACTATTACATAATATAATACTCATGGAGATAGCAAGCTCGATAGGATTTTAAAATATTTTATCTTTTTAACCCCTTATTTATTTATCATTTAAAAAAATTATTTATATTTAATACATTATTTTCACTTATTATAATATATTAATTATGCTTTAAAAATTGTTTGTGTTTAAACTATCATTTTCACTTAATATAATATATATCACCTTACATATTAACAAATTCTTTAAAACAAGAGTAATTTGAGAAAGACTTCTAATCAATAAAAATCAAAATTCAATTTAAAATTTTATTCAAATTATATCTTCAAATAAAGTATTATTATTATTATTATTATTATTATTAAAACTAATATTAAATATAAATTTTTGATTTCAATGTCAAATATTAAATCTGAATTATTGAATCCGATGATACTTTCCAATGGCTAGAATTTAGAGAATCCATCTTTGGAGATTTCAAAATTGAAATTTATAAAATAGAAAAGAGTTATTGTAGGACAATATTACGACCCATAGCATTTAATTATAATGGCATGATATAAACAAGTAATATATTTACGCTATACTTGATAGAAATATTAAAACAATGAAAAAAAAGAAAAAAAATTTGGGGAAAGTGAAAAAAATATAAATATTTTGTTTGAATAGGATTTTCTTTTCTCTTACTTTATTTCAAATTAGTATTTATAAAAATTAGATATTTAAAAAAATTTAAAGGTCAATTCCTCTAATTTTTCCTTGAATAAAAAAATAAAGAAAAGAAATTTTTTTGTTTGACTTCACTTTCTATTTTTGGACTCTAATCTAAACATAGAATTAAAAAATTATCTACAAAAGATAATAACATGTATCTCGAAAAATGAGATAAGATGATAGATCGTTCTTCCTTAACAAATGGTCTAATATTCGAATCTTAGATATGAAGCACCTTAATACTCGAAAGGGAGCGCTTTACCTCCTAAGTGGGCCTTCCCAATATGATACAAACTAATATGCTATCTAATAGATGTCTCATAGATTGTAGAATACTGAGTGGTCGAAAACTAAAAAAAAAAACATATAATAATACATAAATTTTTTATTCACATAATAATATTGTAATAGTTTGATGTGATACGAGTATGCCATTTTTTAAACATAATCTGAGTATGCCATTTGGGGAGTAGAAAGGAAGACCCATATATGAATTATTTTGAAGGTATGATAATTGCTATGCCCATCTTAAATAGCTGGCACTAAAACTTCCTTTGAGGATTTCCCTTTTTTTTTTTATCACAATATTCATCGATAACGTTGGCAATTGTTGCTAAATATGGTAATTATATATTCCTTCCATTTTTTTATTTGGATTTTTTATGTCCTAAAATTTTATTCTTTTTTTTTTATATATGGTTTTTCTCCTTTTTTTATATATTTTTTGGTCAATATATCTTTCCTTTATATTCAAAAAATTATTTTTTACGATTCTTTTATATTAAAAATTATGATATATCAATTTATAAAAAATTAATATAAAATACAAGAAAGTCAAAACTCTTTTCTTAAATATATCATAAAAGCCAAATACGAACAAATGGGAAGTAACAAATAAGGAGTGTGATATGAAAGTAAATATACGTATAACAAATAAGTGGACCGACAAGATAATGATGTTAAAATTTTTGACGCAATCATGAAAATTTTATTATATGAATTATATGACACATGTTTAAATAATAGGATTTTCGCATGAAATATTATATAAAAAATATTTGTATATGAAATAGTATAATTAACTTATCTAAAGGACAATTAATCTATTGAAATTTTATGCAATTGATTAATTTAGATATAACTAATCTATTTAAATATTATATTATTAAGCAATTTAGATATGATTAACCAATTTAAACACGAATAATATAAGTTATTTATATTTAAAATATTGTAATTTTCAATAAATGGTTTAAACAAGTTGTATATGTTTAGTGCACCGGAAAAAGTGAATGTATCATTTTTGTTATAATATCGGTAAGTATTGATATAGTGTTTTTTGGCATACCATTTTGGGTTTATTGTATTTTTTAAATATTTTTTTCACACACACACATATATATATAGAGAGAGAGAGAGAGAGTATATATTTTCAAGTTTCTCAATAAGATATATATTATATAGACAAGCAAATATATCTCTATTACATATATTTATATGCAAATATACATTTTAAATTTATAAGTATTTAATATTCAAAATTTTTAAACATCAAATAAATAAGTATAAACTATTTAAAAATATAATAAATTATTATTGATTAAGTTCAATAGCCTAAAATAAATGTAATTATGAAAAAAAATAAAAATTTTCAAGACAAAAAATTAGAAATTAGTTTAAAAAAATCAAATAAGTGAAATTTAAAAAAAATATAAAAAATTTAAAATCTTATACTAACTAGTACAGGACGGTACATTTTGGTATTGACTGGGATTGGTCGGTGCAAACTAATACAAGATGATATGATTGAGACAAGTTGAAGCAAAAACTAAAATGATACACTATTCAAAACTTTCCATTTTACTTTAAAATTGGTACTTATCGGCCAATATGATCAATATTGATAACTATGAGTTATATACAACTTTGGCAGTGAAACCGCATTTTATTTGAAAAACTTTCCCTGTGTTTGTTATAGAAAAAAAGATGAAGAGGGAGATGAAACCATGAAAGAATGGGAGAAGAAAGAAAATACCTTCTTTCCTTGTTTTTCTTTGTTCGGTAAAAAGGGAAAGGTGAGTAGGGGAAGACAAGTAGAGTTCGCACACAGTGAAATAATATGGTTAGAACTTGTACCGTGATAACATTTAGGATAGAATCAATACTATATTTAAGAAAATTACAAAAAGGTTAGCAATGAAAAATATTATTTATTAGTATTATATCAAAATTTTCACTAAGATAAAATAAATGTTAAAAATTAATTAAATAAGATGTTTTCATTAAATTTATTCATGGATCAAGCTACTTATCGAGCTTGGGAGTTTGGCCATATAAGAATAAATTTGTTAAGCTTGACCTAATTTATAATATTATTTTATTAAGAAATATTATTTTATTTGAATAAACTTATCATATGTAGGTCTAATAATCTATATACTTATATCGTATTTATATTATTTTTTGTATTATAATCATGTTTATGTTGTCATATGTTATATAAATTTTGAAATGTTAATAATTCCGTCTATGAGGATTTTCATAATTTCATGTATTCATATCATGTTAATATACTTTTTTGTCCCATAATATTTTGTATTATTTTTTAGTTATTTTCTCGTGTCTTGTCCAACATTGCCAACATGTAGATTTTAGTGGATACATTTTTAAAAATTTTAACCCATTTTATTTTAGTGGTAAAACTATAAAAATCTTAAATATATTTTTTTTATGGAAAGTTCATGTCCTAGTTAGGCATAGTATCAATATTTTACATATTTGTTGAAGCCTGATCTGACTAAAACTTTGGGGTCAAAATCCTGTCCATGCCAATAAAGATATACTTGATGCTATAATCTATATCCATCCATGGCACGATTGTTTGTCCAACTTTAAAAGCCGTATAATATTTGAGTGAGTTTGGACAAACATTAATTCAAAAAATGGCCTTCGATAAAATATAAAGTACATTTAAAAATAGGTTGGGTTTTGGCTTCAACATTTAGGGCTCGAACTCATCCCACTTCAACTTAGTCTTCAGTTATATAAAATATATTATTTTAGTATTTATATATATGTAGTTTATATCATTAAATTGAATATATTTATAATGTAAACATAAAAAATATGTTAAGTCTCTGTAATATAAAATTTAATACTAAAAAAATTAAATTACTAAAGATAAAATAAAACTACCATGGTTTTTTTTTTAAAATCTAGATGGGAGCTGCATATTTACAAATATGGCTGGACCAGTGCAAAATTTGAAACCTATATTTCGCAGCAAGTTTGCTAGTTTCGAGAACGGAGATTAAGCCCGGCCTCGTGCATAATAGTAATTAAAAAAATAAAATTAATAAAAACAGTAACGAAAGATTAAACACAAAATAGCCCAACATCTTTATGGATCATTAAAAGGTGATTTGCATGTAGTAGTTAACTTCAAAATTTTTCATATTAAATCACCCATCTGATGAGAGGTCACCTAACTCAAAGGACTAGTGACCTTTAATTAATCTAAGAACTACAGATGCTAAGAGAGTGGCGACAGAAGGTCTTTGAGCTTTCGATCACAAGCAGTCCAATTGATGGAGATCAACTTGCACAAACACCTATTTCCAACCATTCTTATAATCCTTTGCAAGGAAATGGAGGTCTAATGACTAGGGCAAAGACTAAACACATGGAGCAAGCTTTGGAAGGACTAATCATGGAAATGCAAGCAAAAGAGGCTGTTTAAAATAAATCAGATGCATTGCCAAGTTTGATCACTTGTTTACGTTGTGTTGAGGCTAAAAAGAAAAGATGAATAAAGCTTGGAGCCCAATTCACATGTCGAAGATGAATGCAGCCTAATTTGCATGTATTCATGGGCCTATGGATTAGGATTTCAGATTTTTTGATTTTTTTACTTTTTATTTTTTTAATTTATTTAGATAATTCCTAATTAGATTATGATAAGGAGTAGACTTTATCTTTATTAATTAGGATTATGTTTAGGATTTTAAGTTGTTTAGATAAGTCCTAATCAGATTAGGATTAGGAATAAACTTTTCCTTA
>JBBYHM010000018.1:764770-810574 GCA_038381775.1 Adansonia rubrostipa | reverse complement strand
AATTTAAAATATGTAACTGATTCTTAATGCAAATTTTAAATGAATAAATATTATTTAATAAAATTTAATTTAAAATTAATTTTTAATTAAAAATATAAAAATAAAAAACATAGTAAATATTTATATTTTATTTTATTTTATTTTTAAATAATGTATTTAAAGTAATTAATTTATGCATACTGATTTTAAATAAAAATTTTTAAACAGATAATTACTAATTAATCAAATTTAATTTGAAATTATTTTTTATTAATAATAATTAAGTTTTATAAAAATAAAAAAAATAAAAAGCTCCCATAAAAAACGAGTAGAAAACTTAGATCCATACCTGTCTTGGATATGGATACCAAATCCGTGTAACATGGACGTGATACGTGGATACGTCATACTGAATCTGTGAAATAGTGGTCACTACCGTATGTAGTCAGATCTGCATGTTTGGTTGCCTGGAGCAAAAGTGGAAAATAATAAATAAATATTCAGCACAGAGGAAAAGTATTGTAGATGCGCCACGTTGAAGCCGAAGGGTCTAAAGTCTAAAACTGGGCCCACCAAAAAATAGATAAGTGACTGTTTTGTGGAGCCCAGCCCACGAGATGTAATGGTCCAGAATCTATATTTTAACTGGGGGGGTCGAGAATCCAGATTTTAACTGGGGGGGGGTGGGGAAGGGAGTTGTTCAACTGTGGGCACAAAGCCTTGTCCAACACGAGACTTGTTGGACGGAGTTGGAAAATTTTGAAACGTAAAAGACTTTGCCTTTGACGAACAAAACAGTGGCTACAACGTTGTTCCCTTAATTGCCTGTTTTATGCTTCAAATTCCTTAATCCCCTGCTTGACACAAACTTCGTTTGAAAATGTCAACTTCAAATCTGATACCATACCTGTCGCTGTTAATAAATAATATCTACCAAACCAAATATTTTCCCTACTTGTCCAAATATCATATCAAAATTATAAAAGGAGGCAGGATTTAAAAGAAAAATCGTTAGGTTTAAAGTTTTGAAACCTATAAAACAATCCCATCCCAACCAAAAAATTATAAAGAAGATGGAGAACAGTAATCAACTAGAAAGAGTACAGTGAGTTGGTTTATTTAGGGAAAAAACTAGAGGGGTTCTGTGTAAGTGGAAAAAAGTGAATCATAGTTCATGTCATGGAGCTTACAAATTTAAATTTTTATAACTGCAAGGATTTAGTATGTTTGTTAATCGGTAAGTCGAGTGAGTCATTTCTCCTGTTAGGGGTTAGGACGCATCATTTTTTTGACCCTGCGATTTGCAGCCTGCACGCTAGGAAAGTCATCTGCCACCTTTAGCTCATTTTCCTAGCTATTACAAATGTTATTGACCATTTCAATGTATAATAAGCTTAATTTATCATCGCAGCTTATTACGTAATCATATATTGAAACATTGATTCAAGCTGACTAACATAACTTTTGTTTAGAACACGAGGAGGAAGGACTATAAGTTCATAAATTATTAAATATTTGCTCTTGGCATTTGGACAATGATAAAAAATGTTTTTTAACTTTATAAATAAATTAATATGATCTTATGTGTTAAATTTTTAATTAATTTTTTATTTTTTATTGTATATTAAAAAATATATAATCTAATCTAAAAATTCTACTAACGACGAAAATACTGAATGGAGATAATTTTTTAATTATTAATGCTAAAACAGCGAAAGATTAATTATATAAATATAGGATTCGAATTTGATGCTAAATTTACGAGAGCACATCTAATCTATATCCTATATATATATAATTATATTATTCTCCAGTCTAACAACCCTCTCTCGATAAATACTCTTCTCGCATCTTTTCCAAAGACTTGGGTTTCTTTCTTTCTTTCTTTCTTTGTGTTCTGCAGTTGTTTTCCACGTTCCAACCTTTATTCAAAGTTGAAAACAGTAGTTTGAATCTCAGGTATCAGATAAAACAAAAAAAAAAAGGTCCTCAAATCAAAGTCCAGCAAATTAAAAAGCAATTTCTTCTGCAAATTAAGGGAAATTAAAAATGTGTTTGGTATTTGTGTGTGGTAAAAAGGAGAGAGAGTTGGGAAGACAGCAAGCGCCTGGATGTTGTCCGCACTGTGGGGGGAAAGTGGAAGCTGTGGATGTTGAGAGTCGGTGGAGCTTCTGTTTCTTACCCATTTGCTTCAAGATTAAGAGAAGATATTCCTGCACCTTATGTTCCAGGCGTTTGGTCTTGTATTACTAGCTTAGCTTCTTCCATCTAGATTTCTTTCTTTTATTTATTTAACTTTCGGGATTTTAATGTTGAAAATTCAGTTGTTGCATGTTTAGAAAACTTTTGTGTTGAAAAATCTCAAAGCATTTGAATGGCCGGCCATCGAATGCTTTGATCCGGGTAATTGTAGGTTCTCTGCTCCCTAGCAGTAATCAATTTCTTTTTCTTCCTTTCTTTCTTTCTTTGCTCTGCCATAAGAAGGGCCTTCAAATCTTTTGTACTAGGAAAGATATAATAGATCTGAGGTTCCATTTTCTTGAAACACAAAAAACCATTAATTTTATGGGGTTTAATCATATTGTGCCTGCCTTAATTTGTATAAACATTTCAATTTTATTTCTTAACGAGATGCTTTATTTGTGTATTGAGAAGGGAAACAACAGGGTATTTCGTTTAAGGTGTGTCTGGCAATCGGCATCAACCATCAAAGGAGAAGAGAAAGAGGAACTTTATGAAATCAATGGTTACGACATAAACTCTTCTTTTTCTAAGCCCTTCCACTTGAATAAGACATGTTTCCTATTGCTAATCCTTCCAACCTTTCTTTTTCTTTTTTTTTTTTCAAGTCCTTTCTCGAGAATACAACAATAATTTTTTTGGGATTCGTTCGCCAAATGTATGCACCTCTCTTATCTTTGAATTTACGGGGGAAAATGGCCTGATATTTCACTTTCTTGATTTAATCTAAAGCTGAAGAAGGAGCAGAAGTATAAATGACGTAGTTAAAAGAGCACAGCCGGCGATTCACGTCTTTTGTCGTATTCTATCTATTTTTTTTATTTTATAATTACATTTAAAATGTTTTATATTTGACATAGTAGTAAATATTTTAATACAAATTTTGATAATAATGTCCAAATTGTCATATCTGCAAACCATCAGCAATGACGTCATCGTACTTCTTTTTACTCTCAATTTTATTTAGCATTAGATAGGAAAAATTTCAAAAAGAAATTAGATCATAAATTATTATAAAAAGGTGAAAGCAAAAACTTAATTTTAGTTAAAGTGAGCAATAATTATTAAAATTATTAATAAAAATATTATATTTTTTATCTATTATAGATGTTTAATTTTATCTAAGCTCTTTTTTCAGTAATTTTAGTTTTCTAAGGTCAGGACCATAGCTGTCGTCTTGATAGGAGTCGACCTTTCTTAGGTGGTTTACATATTTTTATAAATTGTTTCGTCACATATAGATGATTCTATCAACATGTAATAGAAAAAAATACTATTTGAAGATCGATTTCAAATAAAAAAAGAATATTTAAGAAAAAAATTATTTTTTTAATTTTTTTTGTCAAATTTTGAAAACATTTATGCGAATAATGTCATGGTCAAATTTTTTATTTTTAGACATTTTTGAGATATTTTTGTAAAACTCGAAAAGTTAATCATCGTATATTTTTATCGATACTTATGTAACATTTATGTCGACACGCATTCTAAAAAATAAAAAATATTTAAGAAAAATTATAAATTAGCGTTTTATATCACATTGTGTCAAGTTATCAATGTTGCCAATGATTTTTTGAATTTCTCACAGTATCATAAGAATTTCGCTTGCAAATTTTTTGGTAAAGACTTGTTTTAGACTTCGTGTTTTCACCTTTACTATTTTATAAATTAATATTTTGGATAATATATTGTATTTAATTCATTTTATAAGTTTCAATGTATTTTTTTTTTTTAAATTTGGTTCTAAAATACGAGCATTCCTTTATCCGTAAAATTTTTTATAGAATTTTCTCAAGTTTTTTTTACTTCAAAATTCTTTAAATATTCCATTAAGTTACCATAAAATCAATTTTGAAATACCCCGATCCATTTTGTCGATTTTTCTTGTTTCTAAAATAGAGTTTTTTACTTTGTAATTTCTTTGTTTGATTTTTTCGAGTTTATAATTTTTGAAATTCTCAAAATATTTTTATTAAATTCAGACTACGTCAGTTTTTGAAAAAATTTGATTTATTTTATGAGCTTTGAATTTTTTCTATATATCAATTTTCTTCCGTAAAGAATTTTCTTGAATAATTTTTTGAGTTCTGAATTTCTAATCAAGATTTCTTTATTATTATTTCATTTTCAAAATTTTTTTATGACTATTAATTTTAATTCTTTTTTATTTATTATTATTTTAATTTTATTATGGATTTTACTAGTTTCATGGAAATTAGTCTAATTGACTTTTAACTTTTTTTTAACCAATTTAGTTGGTTTCTAATTACCCATTACTTGATATTATCTAGAAAATAATGATAAAATATTTAGAATAACTACTAATTGCATGTCAATTTAATGCATCTCTTATTTTAATGCAAATAATGAATAAAACAAAAAAATAAAATGAAAATAAAAAAATTAAAATGAATTTCAGCCAAGGGGATTTTTTATCCCCTTGGCCGAACCTCCCCTTTGTAAATGAGTGGAGGATTTTTCGTTTTAGAGGATTTGCTTTCAAGAAGAGAAAACACAAAAAAAAAAAAGAAAAAAAAAACTAAGTTATTCTCAAGTTACAATATTTTTTAAGGTATATTTTCTTTTAAAAAGCTTTAGTTTTTGATGATTTTATTTCTTCTTAATAGTGAGCTAAGATCATACTTAAGCTCATCAATTTTCATCCATGTTGAAAGGCTAAGTTTGATGGCTGTGTGCTATTCTCTTTTATTTGTTTGTTATATTTGGTTTTTGCAATACCTTTTTTGTGTTTAACATGAAATTTGTTTTTAAGATACTGATTTTTGTGTTACGATGCTATATTCACCATATACATGATCATATGCATGTTATTTTCCTTGGCATTTTCTTGTTAATATGTTGGAACAACATATTTACATTTTTAATTTTTTTCATGATTTATTAGATGATTTTGTTGATTTGTGCTTGATAAAGCTGAGATATGTGATTAAAATTTTTGTTTAGTGGGTTATATGGTGTTGGCTGAAATTCACGGATATGTATGTGATGATTTTTTTTTTAAAATTTTTGTGACTATTTTATAAATATAAAAATTTTAGAGACTAATTTGTAAAAAAATAAAAATAGAAAAAATAATTTCTAGGCATTCCATGCTTGGCCGAAAGCCACATATACCTTTAGGAATGAATTTTATGCATTTTATCCTGTAGAAATACATTTTTTTGGATTTTTGGAATTTTTTTTGTAATTTTAAAAGGTTTAGGAACTTTTACGTAAATATTGAAAAATTTATTCAAAGGCTAGGGGAAAGTGGCAGAATCTCCCTTATACTTTTTGGATATGATTTTTGTGTTTATTTTAATATATTTAATGTGTAATTTTGTGTTTTAATTATATAAGGACCAATTGCAAATTTAGAAAAGTTTAGGGACTATTAGGAAAATTTGGCATTTTTGGTTAAAATGGTCATTTCTAACATAAAATCATCCATTTAGAATATTTTAGAATATTTCTAGCATTCTATTGGTCCTGTGATGGGATGTAGAAAATATTAAAACCTTTCATTACTCTTTTTGGTTCTCCGTTAGGGTAAGAAATGCAATTTTGAAAAATTTAAGAATTTAGCTACATTTTTTGCATTTTAGGTCATTTGTTATATCTAAACTACCCATTTAGGGTAAAAGTTATCATTACTTACCTTTCATGTCCTATAAGGTTACCTGGATATTTCCATGTTGAAGGTATACCCTATAGGTATTTTGATAATTTCCCTAAAATAAAGTCCAATGTAGTCATGGGATGCTTTTATGCCAAAGGTATGCATGTAGGATAGGTTCACCCTTCTATGGTCTTTTTTCTTGTCCCTTAGGGTTATAGGATACTTTCATATCAAAGGTATACCCTAAAGGTATTTTGGTAATTTCTAAGAAAATCGAGGCCGATATAGTCACCAGGATGCTTTTATGCTAAAAGTGTGTATTTATGACAGGTTTACCTTTCTATGATCATTTTCGAGTCCTTTAAGGTTACTTGAGTACTTTCATGTTGAAGGTGTACCCGAAGGGCATTTTGATAATTTTGTATTTGAACCAAGTCCTATGTGATTAAGAGGATATTTTCATGTCATAGATACATATTAGGGATGGGTTTGTAATTTTAGACTATTTTGGGGTCTTAAGATACTCTATTAATATTTTAATAAAATCAATTTTTTTAAAAAAATTTAAGGCAATGTCTTCTGATTAAAATAAGACGTGAAAATCTTCCCAAAATATGTAAGGGGTTTTACTGATTATTTTAATAACGAGATATCCTTTTTAAAGTAAAAATCAAGGTTTTTATATCAAAAAAAATAAAATCTTTCACATGATTCCAGCCTTCCAACGAGGTGCGATAGATATTTTGATTTTTAAAAGCTTTTGCATTCCTCTGGTTTTCTGTTAGGGTACAAAAAAGAATGATAAAAAACTTTTGTGTTCCATTAGTCCTCCAATAGGGTACGTAAAATATTTTAATTTTCAAAAATTTCAAAAACTTGATTTTTTCAACATGCAATAATAAATTGAATTCACAAAATATTATTTTTGGAATTACAATTAAATGCCATATGTTGAAACTGGATAAAAATTAAAATTCTAGTTAACATGTAATTAAGAACATACCGATTTTTGGGCATCACCAGAGAGTTGATTCTTACTTGTGATTGTAACCGACTCTCAAGCCGTTTTATACGATCTTTGGTATGATCCAGACCTCAGAGTTGGTAATCTAGGGTTTCATAACCCTCGAAATACGAACTTCGATAAGTGATGAATCTCACCTAGCCTAAATAGATTAGTGGCGAATCCAAATAAATAGCCGTTTCGTAATGACTATTTAGGTTTAAGTTGAGTAAGCAATTCACTTCAACCACCCAATCCCCGAAAATAAAAATATTTAATAATGCTATGGCCCATAGAAATAAGAGAATATAAAATAATGATATATCAATAAATATAAGAACGAAGGCCTTTTAAGTTGGGCTTGGTCAGGATTTGTATATAGGCTAGGTTATGATAGCTTAGCGACTCCACTGAGGATAATTAAGAGAGTCAGGCCCAAAATTTATTATGTGCTAACTAAATTCTAACTCATTCAGTTTCAGTTAGTATTTAATTTTAAATTCCCTTTTTAAGAAAAAAATTTCTCTATTATATGTATTTTTTATTTTGCATTGATCCTTTTGTGTTTTCTTTTTGTTTTTTGGGGATTAGGATAGTGAGTTTTATTTTCAATGTTGTATCATAAAAAGGTATATTTGTCCCTTTGCAAACACTATGCACATATGTAGTAGTTTCTCCTCCATCAGATGTGAAGAAGGCATAGGTACCCCATATTTTAGGAAAAGGTGAAGTAGCTTTGCCTTTTGAGGTGTTAGCCTTTGTCTGGGCTAATGAAAAGCCTACCAAGTGTAGATTTTTATGCTTGCCCAAGGTGTTAGCTTCATTGCAAACATGGAAGACACTCCCACTCGAATTAAACCCATTCTAACATAAATCCATGATGGATAAGGATAAAGTACCTCGTTAGTCCTTTTTGAGCTTGAAGAATTCAAGAACCTAATTAGTGGTCTAAAACAAACCTCATACAGTGAACCATACTAACCTTTCAGTCAAAACCATACTCAATTTTAGGTGTCACAAAATTAAGGACACATGAAGGGACAAAGCTATCTTTTTCTTTTTATTTTCATACTTTTATTTATTTAGATAAATTTAATATTTTATTTGAATAATTTGTTATTTTTATTTCTTTGAAATTTATTTATTTAGTTAATTTTGATACCTGTTTGAGTAATTCGTGATTTTCATTATTTCAAAATTTTATTTGAATTTAATATTTCTTAAGGATATTAACTTGTTTTCTATTTCCTTTATGGTGCATTATTTTTTCCTTATATGCATACAAGAATGCTTGCTTTAGAAAAAAATTTCGACTTAGATTAATTTTTATCTAAGCTTATGGTCGAACTAGTACATATAGTGATTATTTCCAAGGAATTTGAGGAGGTTTATTTTGAGTCTAAATTCAATAAAAAAAGAAAAAGACTGTATACTGAGGGGTTTTGTGTCAGAGTTACCAAAGATCACAATTTAGACCTCCGCCAGAATAATTTGAGAGAGTTAGCCAAAATATGGGATCAATGGGGACATGCAAAGCACACCTACTTTGTAGAAAAGTATGGACAGATTGCTTTCTTACTCAAAATACACATGGATAAATAGTTAGTCAAGACTATGATCATATTTTAGGATCTATCATTCTAATATTTCTCATTCAATCAACATGATATGACTTTGACTATGAAAGAGCTTTTGGCTTTTCTTAAGCTTGGGCTTTTGGAGATAAGGCGCTTCTACTACAAGGAGTGCAATTTGACTAGCTTCCATAAAAAACTAAGTCAAATTTTGGATCTGATTTCAAAGCTGACCAATATAATATAAAGTAGAAAGGGAACACTAATATCATTTCATGGCATTTTCTACAAAAACATATCCAAACACGATCCGACACTGAGAAAGCTCTATATGCATTTGCTCTTGCTACATATGGGATGGTTTTCTTCCTGCGAGTGTTGGGGCATGTCGAAGCGAAAATAGTTGATTTATTTGACCGATCAAAAAAGAATGTACACCCGACTCTAAAAATTCTAGTTGAGATGATTCAAGCACTTAATGCATGTTGAATAGAGGGTCGACAGAGATTTTTTTAGAAGTGCTTTGTTGTTTTATATCTGGGCTCGAAGTCATTTTTGGGGTGAAGAGCAGAAAAAGTCAAACCTTGCTTCTCGCATTTCATCCCTTTTAAGGAATGCATCAAAAAAGAATAGCCTAAGTCCTAAACCAAGCTGCAATGGGTTGAAATGCTCAAGAACTTGGCTTTTAGTGATACAACCTGTAGGGTATCGTAGACACCTAACTTTGTTTAGGCCCGTTTCTTTATTAGTCCAAAGATATCCTCGATACAAAATTAAGTACTTGTCCTAGTGGATGTAAATTTTTTTTGAAGGGAACGTACATTTTCAAGACCTATTCAGTTATGCTTAGATGATCGTAGGTACACCATGACAAAATTACTGCCATTTCAAGGGTCGTACAAAATAAATCTCAGATAAAAAGATTAATTTCAAGGTAAAATAATTAACTTTTAACCTTATACTCGTGATATTTTAAAAGTTGTTTCTACAGATATTATTATGGTTAAATTTTTTATTTTTTGAAATTTTTTGAGAATTTTTTGTTAAACCTGGAAAGTTGACTGTCGTATATTTTTACTGATACTAGCATGGTATTTACGCCGATATGTGCTTTGAAAAATAAAAAATATTTAATAAAAAATTTTTATTGGCATTTTATACCACAATGTGCCAAGTTGTCCATTTTTGTAATTAATTTCAAATTTTTTATAGCATCGCGAGTATCATAGTTGTAAAATTTTTTGATAAAAATTATTTCTGATGTCAAATTTTCATCTTTATCATTTTCATAAATTAATATTTTAACTAATGTGTAGAATAGAATTCATGTTTATAAAATTTGAACATATTTTTAGAATTTTCTCATTTTTGAAATACAAGTTTTCCCTTATCAATAAATTTCTTTGTTAGAATCTTCTGGGGTTTTTAACTTCAAAATTCTTTAAAAATTAACATTTAATTACCATTTAATCAGTTTTTTAAAATTCATTTTATTTTAATAAGTTTTACGTTTTTCTCCATTTCCAAAATATAAAGCTTTCTACTTTGTAAATATTTTTCAGAAAGATTTTTCTAAGTTTCTAATTTTTAAAATTCTTTAAATGTTATTGTTTATTTTATAAAACCAGTTTTGAAAATTTTATTCTCTTTTATGAGTTTTACATTTTCTTTTAGAATTTTTCCTTGTTTTCAAAATATAGAATTTTTTTTACCCTGTAAATATTTTAAGGGAACTTTTTTAAGTTTATAATTTTTTAAAACTCTTTAAATATCTTCATTAAATTCATATTAAATTAGTTTTTCAAAATTTATTTTATTTTATATGTTTTACATTTTCTTCTATAATTTTTTCGTTTTCAAGAATAGAGTTTTCTATTCCATAAATTTTTTTGAGAGGATTTTTCTTAGTTTATAATTTTTAAAATTCTTCAAATATTATTGTTTAATTCATATTGAATCAGTTTTGAAAATTTCAATTAATTTTATGGGTTTTAGAATTTTTTTTGTTACCAAGATACGGAGTTTTCTACTCTATAAATTCTTTCAGTAGAATTTTTTTTAGTTTATAATTTTTAAAATTCTTTAAATATTGTTGTTTAATTCACATTAAATCATTTTTTCTAAATTCAATTTATTTTATGAATTTTAAATTTTTACATATAATAATTTTTTCCAATAAGGATAATTTTTTTATTGTACATAAAAATTGTTTTCATTATTAGAATAAATTAAATTGATCATATAAAATTTTATTATAAATACATAAATTTTAGTTTTTATAATTTAGTCCTTTTAACTAGTTTTTATGGTATAATTTTACAGATTATACAAATATCTTCTACAAAACTCTAGAAATGATGATATTATGCATGTTGCAATTCACTAAATGATAAAATTAATTAATTTAAATCAAATCATTTAATTAATAAAAATCAAATAAATAAATAAATAAATAAAAGAATAATAAATATTAAATAAAAGGAATAAAAAAATTGTAGAAATTGGTGGATGCCTCCACCCTTGTTGTCCTTCATCCACTATAAATAAGTAATGGTTTTCTTCATTTTAGGTCTTGAGGGTTCAGCAATTTCCATAAAAACAAAAAAAAAGTAGTAAAAAATACCTAGATTTTCAAGCATTTTCAAGGTAAAATTATTGTGTTAGCTTCAAATCAGAGATCGAACCAAGAGAGGGGGTGAATTGGTTCTATAAAAACTTTGTAAATTAACAATTAAAATAAAATAAGGAAGAGAGAAAAATCAATAATGGATGTATAGAGGTTCAGTCCTTTAATTTGGCACCTACGTCCTTTCTTCTTGGTACTTTCTTACTAAGGTGATTCCCACAATTCACTAAGAAAATCGTTACCTTTAAGGCTAAGGTATAACCTTACACAATTATCTTTTAAGGCTTAGATAGAACCTTTTAATTACTTTGAGAATTAAACCCTAAACTCTTAAATATTTTCACTCATTTTTACATAACCTTTTTTGTGAAATAAAAGAAGTATTTTGCAAACTAATTAAACCTCTAGTAGGTAGATGTTTGCTGGAATTTAAGTACAAGAAGAATGAGATACAAATAGACTTGAAGAGTATGAATTGATACAAGTAGAAAATAATGAATTTGATGATTTTGAGCTTTTGTTGTTAATGATTCAATGAAATTTGTATCTCTGCCTCTTCAGCTATTTGGAGCCACCATTTATAGCTGCAAATTGATTCATAGACGTTAGGCATTTAACGTGGTGGTTGGAGAGCCATTGTAGCCTTCAGAAATGCTGATTTTCGTTCAATCCCGCGCTATAGTATTGATACAATACCAATAGTATCGATACACAGTTCAAAAAAATGACTGTTACAACTTATTGTATCAATACTGGGGTCTAAGTATCGATACTAAGCAAGCTGTATCGATACAGACACCTTTATATCGAAACATATACCTTTGTCTCGATACATATGAGAGTTTTAGCCAAACCTAGGCTACTGCCAAACCTTGTATCGATACTCATTAGGTGAGTATCTATACTAAGCAGCCTGTATTGATACATACACACTTGTATCGATACATTTAAGGGTTTCATATAAACCTTGGCTATTGCCAAGCCCTGTATCGATACTCATGGAGTGAGTATTGATACTAAGCAACCTGTATCGATACATATGTTCATTGTATCGATACATTTGAGGGTTTTATGCATAGTATCGATACGTATATTCTTTGTATCGATACTAACCTTCAAAACTTGTTTGTGAAATCATTTTTGTTGACTCAAACACATCTCAATAATTACAAAATATTTTTAAAGATGCTTTTCAATTTAAACACAAATACGAAGTTGAGTATTAATTTAACTTAGGTTTGTTTGCTATATCAAAACTGAAATCAAGGTTAACATATTGTAAATTTCTTAATTTTTGTTTATTTCTTGTTTGATTCCTCTTTTTAATGAGCCAAATGAATACTTGTGCTCATGAATTTTTATTCATGTTGAAAGGCTAAGTATGATGGCTATGATTAAATTTCTCGATTTTTCTTTTGTTTTAGTTAATTTTTATTAGAAATAATTTGATTTTCTTTAAGATTATTTGTGTTTGTTGATATATATTGTTATTTTCGTGTATATATGTTTATGTAATTTTTCTTAATATTTCCATATTGTTTTATATAGATATATTCATTTTTTTATGTTTTTTATGTTTATTTGTGCTTAGTAAAAATTACATGTATGTACATTAACATTTATGAACATATGTGATAAAAAAATTATTTTTTGCTAAAATATTATGCCAGCAGAATCGTGTAGAGGTTGATTTTGTGATGCTTTAATATTATATAGCTTATTTGTAAATATAGAAATATTAGGAACTAAATTGCAAAAACTGTAAAATTTTTCCTATGGCCATCAATGCTTGATCGATTGCTTGTGGATATTTGTAGAAGTCTTTTTATGCTTAATTTAGCATATTTGAATATGATTTATACATTTTATATCATTTTGGGGTCATTTTGTAATTTTATAAAGTTTAAGGACTAGTTTGCAAAATATAAAAATTACTTCAAGGCCATGGTGCTTGGCCGAATTCATATTGTGACTTTTGGTGTGATTTCCATAATTTTTTCATGATATATTTGGTGTTAATTGATGATTTTTTATTAAATAGGGACTAAATTGCAAAGTTAGAAACTTTCAGGGACTATTTAGAAAATCTTTGCCTTTTAGGCTTATTATGAGACTTTTGACATTTTAAAAATGTTTCTAACATTCCTATGGTCTTTTGTAGGGGTGTGAAAATTATTAAAACTTTTCTTATTCTTTTAGTTTTTCATTAGGGTACGAAATATTATTTGAACGTTCAAGGACCTATTAGTAATTTTTGCATTTTAGGTCAATTTTGATATTTAAGTTACCCATGGAGGGTATAATGGTTATTTCGCATCATTTTTTAGTATTCTAGGTTACTAAGATACTTATAAGTCAAAGGTAAACCTTATGAGTATTTTCATAATTTTCTTAGAACTAAGTCCTATGTGATCACTAGGATACTTATAGGTCAAAGGTTATAGTTGGAGTAGGTTCATTTGTTCATGATGCATCTAGCACTTAAAGAACTGGGATACTTATAGGTTGAAGGTAAACTTGAGAGGCATTTTAGTAATTTTTCCTAAAATCGAGTCCTCCGGGATGCTTTTATGTCAAAGGTGTATATTTAGGATAGATTCATCATTTTTCATCATATTAGTGTCCATTAAGGTATCGGTATACTTTTACGTCGAAGGCATACCCTAAGGGCATTTTGATAATTTTTCTTGAGTCGAGTCTTAACTAAGCACCGGGATGTTTTTAGGCCAAAGGTGTATATTCAGGATAGGTTCACACCTTTTATTATCATTTTCAAGTCTTTAGGATAACCAGGATACTTGTACATAAAAAATATAACCTAGATGTATTTTCGTAATTTTGCATTAAAACCAAGACCTATTTGATTACTGAAATACTTTCATGTCGAAATTTCACATTAGGAATAAGTTTGTCATATTGGACTATTTTTAGGTCTTAGAGTTAATGTTTTTAATAAAATTAGATATTTTTTAAATTAAGGCAATGTCGCCTAATTATATAGTGCGTAAAATTCCTACCAGAATATGGAAGGGGTTTTACGGATTATTTTAATAATGGGACACCCTTTTTCAATATGAAAATTGAGATTTTCTATGAATTTTAGAAAAATAAAACCTTTTATATCCCATAAGTTCTCTAGCAAGGTACAAAAGATATTTTGATTTTTAAAATCTTTCATATTCCGTCGGCTCTCCATCGAGGTACAAAAGAGATGATAAAATTTCATGTTCTCTTGGTTCTTCGAGAGGGCATGAATGATATTTTGATTTTCAAAAATAATAAAACCTGACTTTCTTAAAATAATAAATTGGTTTAATAAAATATATAGGAATTATAATTAAAAATCAAATATTGAAATTGAATAAAAATTAAAATTTAAGTTAACACATGATTAATAAGGTACAATTGCCAGGCATTACAGAAGGTCGATCCTTACTTTCATCGTAACTAACTCACAGACCCTTTTATATGATCTTTAGTATGAGTGCAAACCTTGGAGTTTATTTTTTATGGATTTCATAACCCTCGAAATGCGAACTTCAACATGTGACCAATCTTACCTGACCCAAATAAGATTGATAGTAACTTAAGTGAGCGGTTCATCTCGATAACTTAATCCTCAGACATGAAAAATGAAGAATAATAATAATGGTATAGGCTCCAAATAAAAGAAAATAATGACACATATATATAGGAACGAAGGGTACAACTGTCATTTTAAGTTGGACTGGTCAGGATTCATATCTGGGCCATGTTGCAATAGATATCTTGGTTTTTATTAAATCACTTTGTTTATCAGTGTGGTAATCTACTTTATATGCCTTTACTCAGCATATAGGGCACCATAGGTTATGCACAGTTATTGGTTCAGAGATAATATAGGTCGCAGCAATTCATCCCTATGACTTAAAATTTAGCTAAGTGGACTTGGAATTTTAGGGTGAAGATTATAGAAAGTCTCATTTCAGACATCTATTTTACATTGGAGGGAAATGCATGAGTTGGGGTTACATGCACAAATAGATAAATCACTTTAGGGTATGATGATTGAAAGAGAGTTTAGGGCTGTAACAAAATCATTCTTGGCTCAAATATGACCATTCTTTAAGTATCTATCCAACCAGAACCTGTCATGCCACCTAAGATTGATTTGATTTAGGGGGAAACTTCCAGGGAATGAAAGAGAATGAGTGACGAGAATCATCAACTCTAGGAGAAAGTGGCTTAGTTACGAATAAAGATGGAAGCAAAAGGAATTGAAAGAATGGTTGAAAAGTACAATCCAATGAAGGATGACTAGATTGAATAGAACAAGAAGATGAAGCTTGTCATGATATTCAGGAGTTCTAACAGCACTACTAGAGGAATAGGGGAAGAAATGCGTAAGCTTTATCAAAAGTTGGAAGTATGGAAAGCTAAAGCTTTAGAGGGAAAAGCTAAGCAAACTATTTTTAAAAAAGAGGTTTACTGAAAAGAATGATCGACTCCAAGCTACCCCAGATTGAAAGCATGGAAGGGTATCTCGACTACTTGAAGAAATATAAGGCCTCATGATAACTATTGCAGAGATGTGACTGGAACTACAACATAGAAGAGAGGACATTTGTGCTTGGTATAAGCCTACTATGATTTGGATGCGTATTGGGTTGATAAACTATAGTGGGCCAAAGATAATGGCAGAAGGTAGGCAACTAATTCTTTTGGTCAAGAGATGTACATGACTATCTCACAAAACAAATCCACTCAGTTGTCATCCAAGCGAGGAAAATGCTAGTGAGGATTAAAGCCTTATAGATATGGATTAACCCAATAGGAGAATATGGGCATGTTATACTTTAGTTTTTGGATGAAGCTCAAAAACAAGATGATCAAGTTAAGACTTTCCTTGGATATAATCCCTACATGATCAATGATATGAATATGTAATTTGTCACAAAGTTAATGGAAAATTTTTAAGCTTGGAATCTTTAGTTAAAGCAAGCGTCCCTGCAAATGCATTCATATACTCATACCATGCAAACATATACACATAGATGTACATACATACATGATTATTAATTTCATTAGTTCATAAATTAAAATTAATTAGCCCTAAGAAATTTGGAATTCTATTATGGTTCCAACACTGTAAACCTAGAGAGATCAACTCAATCATTATCTACTCATTGATACAATAATAGATTCAAAACAAGAAAAATGGCTAAAGACCACTTGGCAAGATTGGAAGAAAGTCATCGATAAGCACATAAGGCCATCCTAAAAAGGCAAGAAGAATTACAAGCTTAGATCACAAGGATGATTGAGTTATTAATGGCAAGGGAGCCAGTTCGCCAATAGTCAAAAATAAATATTGATACTTTTGTTAAGGGATCCAAAAGGTTACTAGTTGAGGAACAAATAACTAATGCTTAAAATGTGTAGCCGGTTAATAACTAAAATGCATAAAAAAATGTCCCTGCAGCTAATGCACCAGTTATTATTATTAACCCTAATGCCCTTTCACAAGGGTTGGGCAAAAAAACTGTACTCGAGCAAGAAAAATTGATGGGCCCTAGCATTAATGAAAAGGAAAAACATAAACAGAAGGACAAAGAACAGGCTGAAGCAGAGATTGAGAAAAGAAAGTTACATCTCCTTGAAAGAAGGTAAAAGCTAATGAAGAGGTTAAACTATATAACAGTGTGGATGTAGAGGACCTCAGTCTAGTAGAAATTTAGTCCTTCCATCGAAATTTAAAATGCTTGAGTTTGAAAAGTACAAAGGCACCACTTCCCCTTAAGCAGACATTAAAATATTCATCAAGAAGATGGCTGTCTATGCCTAAAATGATAAGCTTCTTATTCATTATTTTCAAGAGAACTTTTCTGGATTTGCAATGGAATGGTACAATGATTTGAACCGCATTCAAATTTAATGCTGGACTGACTGGTTAATGCATTTCTTCATTAATATAAATACATTGCTGAATGAGTGCCCAATAAATTAACTCTCCAAAATATGGAGAAGAAATCTATAGAATCTTTTAAAAAGTATGCATAAAAATGGAAAAACATGGCCTCTTAAGTTTATCCTCTATTGATTGAGAAGAAGACAACGATGCTATTTGTTAACACCTTGCATCCCTCCACTATGACAAGTTGGTCAGGAATCTGACTAAGAATTTTATCAATCTTGTTATTTCTAGAGAGATGATTAAGATGGCTATAAAGGTTGAAAAATCATAAATGGGGAGTCCTTTACCGAAAAGAAGCTGGAGCCAAAAAAGAAAAAATGGCTTCGTCTATTAACTATGCTATTCGATCATACCGTCAAAGACCTCATCCCTATTACCAAAACTAAAGATGACAAACCCAAAATACCTACTCTTTTAACATACTTCGAGCTCCCACTTCAACATCACCTTAGACTGCCATTCCAAACCCTCTCTACATAAAACCAAGCAGGACCTAATGTTAATGTACCACCTCAAAGAGCCAACCAACCCAGACCCCATTATGATCCCCTTCTTTACTCTTATAAGGAAATGTTTAATGAGCTTTTTAAGGCACGGTTAGTGGCTTCCATTTTTTTCAAACCATAAGAGGGTAAATGCCCTAGCTAGTATGACCCAAATCTACATTATGAGTATCATGCATTGGTAGGTCACTCGATCAAAAATTGTATGACCTTCAAGCAAAAGGTCTAACGTCTTCTTGAGGGACGCCTTTCGATTTAATAATGCCCCAATACCTAATGTGACAAAAAAAATCCTTTACTTGATCACCCTAAACCTGGGATTAATGCTCTGATTACTGAAAAAGAGTGACGAGGGAAGTCAAAGGTCTAAGAAGTTAAAACTCCAATGGAAATAGTATGGGCAATCCTGACTAAAGGCGAGATCTTTGGTTAGAATCATGGAAGCATCAATAACTAGTTTGATCCTGATGCTAGCTCTTGTAAGTCTTACAAAAGTCAGGACAAACTTTGTAAAATTGCCCAAGCTTTTTAGCCATAATCCAAATAATGATGGATAGTGGTGAAATTAGGTTCTTTAAAAAAACCAAACTAGGGAAGAAAAATTAGTCAACATGGTCGATGAAAGATTATTGCAACCACCCTACAGCGTCGGTCGCCTTCCTATCATTCATCGTAACTAGCCAAAAGCCATGCTTCCTAAGATAGGTACTTTTAGACTCATTACCAAAGCACTAACACCTTTTCCATATTAGAATATCAAATAGGTACCATGGAAATGTGATGGTGGGGTGACAACTCTAAAGGTTGTTACAAGCCAATTAGCTGCTATCGATGTTATTTATGCAAGCCATGTGACGTAGAGTGATTGCATCTACAGTCTAAAAACCAGTGAAACTAGTGCCAAAGCAAAATCAAAGGGACAAACATCTGGAAAAGCAGCAGTTACTAAAGATATCTTAGTAGAAGTGCAAGAATTAGTCAAGGAAAAAAAAGTGGTCGAATTCCTTAAGTTTATTAAACTCGGTGACTATAGCATAGTGGAACAATTAAAATAACAACCGACAAAGATTTCTTTGTTAGTCTTATTACTCAGTTTAGAAGCCCATTGAAATGCTTTGTTGAAAGCATTTAACCAGGCTTATGTTCCTTAAAACATCTCTATAAATAAACTGGATCACTTGTCACATGACATTGTTGACGATAATTTCATTTCATTCAATGATAATGAAATCTTGCCAGAAGGCAAGACTTTAAACAAAAGCTCTCTACATCATAACTCACTGTAAAAAGACCATATTTCCCAAAGTCCTCATTGACAATGGATAAGCTCTCAATGTAATGCCACTAATAACTCTTTCTCGCTGGCCAGTCGACACCAGCCTAATTAAACATAGCTAGGCAATTGTCAAGGCATTTGATGGGATAAAAAAGGAAATTAAAGGGACCATTTTAATTACTTTGAATATCTATCCATGCTCATTTGAGATTGAGTTTCACGTTATGCATATTATCCTAGCATACAATTATTTATTGGGACAACCATGGATTCATTTTGCCAATAGTGTACCATCATTGGTCCATCAAAGGTCAAATTTGTATTTGATGAAAAATTAGTCAGCATATTTGAGGAAGAAAATAATGTAGCCATGACTTCTACTGAGGCCCTATATGTTCACACAAATCCTAAAGCTGAAGAGTGTTCATTTCAAACTTTTTAGATTGTTGATGATGCCTTTGTGGCAAAAAGATCTATAAACCTAAGCTTTCAAAGGGCACTCACATGGGCCTCAAGCTTAGAATAGGAGAAGGCTCAAAAGATATTTATAAGAGACAAGTCGGTAAAAAGAAAAACATGGGTTGGGTTTTAAGTCGAAAATGAGTCAAAAGAAAAAGATGAAGAATAAAATTTGAGAAAAAAGGTCAACCCAAGCCATGAATTTGGAATCTGGCCTGAAGAAAACTCTCTACCTTTCTCTAAAGGACATTTTCCATAGAGAAAGAGTGGTTAATCTAGAAACCAAAGGGAAAAAGAACAAAGAAGTTGTAATGATAATCAACGAGGCTTTTGAGAAGGGTTAAATGACTATTATTGGAGAAAACAATGAAAATCCAAATAATTATCATGGAATCTGCCCGTCTCCTCCCAAATATATTTAGAAAAATTAGACTATTACCAATAAAACTATAGTGTTTAGTCATTTTCAAAGTAATTCTAGGTACTTACTTTGATATTTAAAGATCACTTCCGTAAAAGAACTTAAAGTGTTAAATTATCACTTTTAGAAATAAAATGCATATAACCTTTTGTTTATCTTTAATTTTTTTCACATTTATATTTTTTTTCTTTTTTTTTGTACATATGTATACACAAAACATGCCATATATTCATTTGCTTATTCTTTCCTTCCTTTAACATTTATAGATTCCCCAATCGAAGAAAAATAGATGATCTTAATCAAGCTTTAAAGATTGATTTCGAACAAGTTGTTTACTTAAATGAAGTCAATTTCGAAAAAAATATAAAAGATCATATTGCTGGTCGATTTGATGAAAATGATTGAGCAGGAAGACAAATGAATAATGCCCCATAATGAGCTCACAAAGGTGATAAATTTAGAGAATAATGAGGATGATAGAAAAAAAGTCAGAGTAGGGACTGCTTTTATGTTTGGCACTAAAACAGAGTTGATAAATTTGCTTTGAGAGTTTTGAGATGTATTTGCATGGTCCTATCAAGATATGCCAGGCCTAGATACAAGGATTATGGTTCATGAATTACCTTTAAAACCAGGTTGCAAACTAGTTTAGCAAAAATTAAGAAAAATGAAACCAAAACTACTTCTAAAGATTAAAGAAGAGGTAAAAAAACAATTTAAGGCTAGATTTCTCGATGTAGCAAAAATACTCAGAGTGGGTTATGAATATCATCCTAGTTCTTAAAAAAGATGGGAAAGTCAGAATATTTATAGGTTACCAAAATTTAAATCGAACAAGTTCGAAAGATAATTTTTTTATTCCCTGTATCGATACTCTAGTTAACAACACAGCAAAGAACTATCTATTTTTTCATTAATAGATTCTCTGGGTATAACCTGATCAAAATGGCACTAAAAAAAAAAGGAAAAGACCATAGTTTTTTTAGTATGAGAACCTTTTGTTGCAAGGTGATGCCATTGGGATTGAAAAATGCTAGGGCAACTTATCAGAGAGCAATGGTTACTATTCCATGATATGATGCATAAAGAAATTGAAGTATCCATGGATAGTATGATTGCCAAATCACTCCATGAAGAGTGGCATGTTATAGGTTTATAAAAATTGTTTACAAGGTTGAAGAAGTACCAATTGAAGCTAAATCTAACTAAATGTACTTTTAGTGTAAGATCTGAAAAGTTATTGGGCTTTATTGTAAATGAAAATGGAATTAAAGTTGACCCTGAAAAGATCATTCAGGAATTACTACCACTACACATGCAAAAAGAAATAAGAAGTTTCCTCGAAAGATGGAATTGCATTGCTTATTTTATTTCCCAGCTTACGGACAAATGTGATTCAATTTTTTGACTTTTTTGAAAACAAGATCTAGTTGAGTAGGATGAACATTGCCAAATGGCATTCAGAATAGTAAAGCATTATCTATCAAATCTCTCTATTCAAGTACCACTAATTCTAAGGTAATCCCTCATATTATACCTCACAGTGCTTGAGAGGTTAAAGCGATGCATGTTAGGCAACATGATGAAATTAAAAAGAAAGTAAGGGCTATCTATTACCTCAATAAAATGCTTTTAGAATATGAGGTAAAATATTTCTAGATAGAAAAGGTGCCGTCATCTAGACTATAAAAAGGCTTCGACAATACATATTATATCATACTCTATGGCTAATTATCTGAATAGATCCAATCAAGTACCCTTTGAAAGCAACAACGTTATCAGGGTGGATAACTAGGTGGCAGGTCTTTTATCAAATATGATATAATTGACGTGAGTCAAAAATCCATAAAAAGAAGTGCCATTATTGAATTTCTAACAGGTTGAGCGCTTGATGATTACCAACATTTAGATTTTGATTTCTTCGATGAAGAATTGATGAATATCTCAGTGGAAGAGGAAGAAGAGTAGCCTAAGGAGTCATGGAAGATGTATTTTGATAAGTCTTCAAATGCTTTGGGTCACAGAACTGGGGTGATCTTGATATCTCCAAAAGGATATTACTATCCTTTCACTGCCAAACTAGATTTTGATTGCACAAATAATGTGGCAGAATACGAGGCATGTGTCATGGGACTACAAGCAACCATAGAAAGAAAAGTTCAGTCATTAAAAGTTTATAAAGGCTTAGCCTTAGTAATTTTTCAGCTATATGAAGAATGGGAAACTCGAGATTTAAGGCTGTTACAGTATAGAAAGTTGATTCTTAAACTTCTAAAAGATTTTGAAAAGGTGGAATTTATTCATTTACTCTGAGATGACAGATGCCTTAGCCACCCTCGCCTTAATGTTCATAGTAAATGAGGGGTAAAAAGCGATCCCGATTCAGACAAGTATATACGAGTCCCTTGCTCATTGTCATAATGTCAAAGCAAAAGTCGACAGTTGCCCCAGGTATTATGATATTATGAGATATCTTAAGGATCAAATATATCTAGACAAAGCTTCTAAAAATGATAAAAGAACTTTGAGGCTAGCAATGAGTTTTATGCTAAATGTGAGATTTGCTATAAGAGAAGTCATGATTAGACATTGTTAAGATGCGTTGATGCTGTTAAGGCATAAAAAATCTTAGAAAAAGTACATGAAGACGTTTACAGAATCCATACTAATGGACATAAAATAACAAGGCATATCTTGAGATTGGGTTATTTTTAATGACCATAAAAGGCGATTGTATCAAATATGCCCTAAAATGTCATAAATGCCAAGTTTATGCTAATAAGATCCATGTGCCACCTTCGCCATTGCGTATCATAACCTGCCATATCTTTTTTCCATATTGGGCATGGATGTTATTGGACTGATTACCCCTACAGCTTCGAACCATTATTACTTCATCTTGATGGCTATAGATTACTTCACCAAATATGTTGAAATTGCCTCTTATACAAATGTAACATGGTCAATGATGATAAAATTCCTAAAAACCAACATTATTTGTCAGTTTAGGATCCACGAAAGAATTATAATGGATAACGCCTCTGATTTGAATAATCAGATAAAAACCCATAAAAGTGTCTAATCTAAGACAATAAAAGAGAGGCTTCGAGTTGAAAACCCAAAAAGGCCAACTCAAGCATTTGGTAAAGAATGAACAAAACACAATGGGTTGAGATATTAATGCTAGAAAAAGAAGATATGGTGTGGTCAAAAGCATTATCTAGAGATAGATTTTTGCAAAAGCAAAATGTCATTTAGAAGAAATCTTTGAAGAACTGATCAAGAGATTCTATTTATTTGAGTAATATCTAAATTTCCTTCGTACCTCACCCTTGCTATTGTTTCTGCTGAAAAGCCATTTGTGTATTCTCTTTTTATATTGTATCTTTTTTCCTTGTTGAAATAGATACATATTTTCATCCATACTTTTGACAAATTATCTTTTAATCATGATGATACTTTTACTAAATGATAATTAATAGTTTAAAGAAATGGAAAATAATGAAAAAAAATAACAAAATGATTTCTTTCCATTACTTTGGAATAAGTTAAAAACATTATAGTGAGCTTGGTTAATATTTCAAATCTTTTGGACACTATGGGAAGGGTTAGGCTAGAGAGTTTACATTTTTTATGGGATACATGGTTAAAGAACATCCTAAAAAAAGACAACTTCTTTTAGATGTATCTTAGAAGAAAAATTCAAAGATTTGATTCTTTAACTATTGGGATATCATCACTCCTATCAATTTATTTATGCTGTTGATGAGAGATTTTAGAAACCATATATTTCCTATCATGCTTTTCTTCAGCTCCTAGATAATACTGATGCATTAATCAATTTGATTTGTTAGGTTTGAATTCTCTCTTAAGTTTTCTCTGCATCGAGAAAAAAAGAAGTGTTATTATGTTTTCTGAAAGATACCTCAGACTTCAAGAATGAGGACAAGTGTATTTCGTTTACAGTAATTTATGAAGATGTCTTCGACTACAAGCTCAGGCACTAGCTCACTTCACCATAAAGAAAAAGAGATGTATTCAACATTTTTTGAAAATGCCTTTAACTACAAGTTTAGGCATTGGCTCTTTTTGCCAAAAAGAGATATTGTCGATACTTTTTGGAGACACTCACGACCCTAAGTAGAGGCCTAGGCTCACCTTACAAGTTGGGAAAAAAAATATCTATCACATTAAGAAACAAAAATGCCTTTAATTCTAAATTCAAGCTAAATTAGAGTTATTCATAATGAAACCCATGAATCAGAAAGAAAATTCATGAAAAGACATCATATGCATATTTCATGCATTCTTATTTGCATTCAATGATTTGCAGATAATCAATTGAACATGATATGGGAAAGAAACTATTTAATATGCTTACTTCTTAAAATCGAAGGGTAAGTCTTGAATTCTTTCAAATATTTTAAATATCAGGCACTATTATTTTTGTTGACTATTTAGGTTTTACCTTGGTCCACCCATTTGACTTAGATTCCATCCTAGTCATTTTTAAGTTGGTTCATATGGTTTCATCCCAACCAACCCTTTTTTTGACTTAGGTTTTGCCTTGGTCACCCCAAGTTGGTTCATATGGTTTTATCCTGGCAAAACCTTTTTTGATTTAGGTTTTACCCTAGTCACCCTAGGTTGGCTCATATGTTTTCATCTCGGCTAACCCCTTTTCAACTTAGGTTTCACCCTGGTTACCCTTAGTTAGTTTGTATAGTTTTGTCTCGGTCAACCCTTTTTGACTTAGGTTTCACCCTGGTCATCTTTAGTTGGTACATATGGTTTCATCTCGGTTAACCTTTTTTCGACCTAGGTTTCACCTTGGTAATGGTCACCCTAAGTTGGTTCATATAGTTTTATCCTAGCCAATCCCTTATCAACTTAGGTTTTGCCCTGGCCACCCTAAGTTGGTTCAGAGGGTTTCATCTTGCCAACCCTTTTTAGACTTAGGTTCTGTCGTGGTCACCCTAAGTTGGTTCGTATGGTTTCATCCCAATCGACCCTCTTTTTTCTAGTTTAGGTTTCATCCTAGTCAACCCATTAGATTTAAGCTTCGTCGTAGTTAGGTTTTTTAACTTATGTCTCGCCCCAGGCTTAAGATTTATCTTATAGTTTTTCCTATTTTAATGTATGTGATTTTGTTTTATTTTTCAAGACTTTACAACCTGAACAAAATTATGTTTATTCAGTTTTCATCTTATTGTTGATTTTCAGTAACAGACAAAGAAAAGCAGTTATAGACATCTAATTTTATCCATGCCCTTTTTTTAGTATTCATAGTTACTCGAGACCAGGAACATAGCTATCTCCCTGATAGCAGTCAACCTTTCCAAAGTAGTTTACACATTTTTGTAACTTGTTCTGTCGTGCATAGATGACCATATTGACACTAATAGAAAAAATGACATTTAAAGACCAATCTTAGATAAAAAAGGATGAATATTCAAGAAAAAAATCAAATTTTAAATATTCTCCTTTCAAATTTTGAAAATCATGTTTGCAGATAATGTTGTAGCCAAATTTCCCAATTTTAGGCTTTTCTGAGATCTTTTGTAAAATTCAAAATGTTGATTATCATATATTTTTATCGATACCTATGCAATATTTATATCGATACGCATTTTGAAAAATCAAAAATATTTAAAAAAATTATATATTGGCATTTTATACCACAAGGTGTCAAGTTGTCAATGTTGCCAATTATTTTTGAATTTCTCATAGTATCACGAGTATTCTGCTTGCGTATTTTTTGGTAAAGACTTGTTCAGGACTTTTATTTTGATATTTACCATTTTATAAATTAATATATTAGATAATATGCTATATTTAATTCATTTTATAAGTTTCAATGTATTTTTAAAATTTTTCTTGGTTCTAAAATACGAGCCTTCATTCATTTATAAAATTTTTGATGGAATTTTCTCAAGTTTTAGACTTCAAAATTCTTTAAATATTCCCATTAAGTAACCATAAAATCAACTTTTAAATATTTTAATCCATTTTGTGGATTTTTTGTTTCTAAAATACGAGGTTTTCTACTTCATAATTTTTTATTAGATTTTTTCGAGTTTATAATTTTTAAAATTCTCAAAATATTTTTATTATATTCATACTAAATCATTTTTTGAAAATTCAATTTATTTTATGGGCTTTGAATTTTTCTATATATCAATTTTCTTTTGTAAGAATTTTTGTTATATAATTTTACAAGTTTTGGATTTCCAATTAAGATTTTTTTATTATTATCTCTTTTTTAAAATTTTTGTTTATGATTATTAATTTTAATTTTAATTTTTTTACTTATTACTATTTTAATTTTAATTAGATTTTTTTACTAGTATCATGGAAACTAATCTAATTGATTTTTAACTTTTCCTTAACCAATTAAGTTGGTTTGTAATTACCCATGAGTTGATATTATCTAGATAATCATGACAAAATATTTGGAATGGCTACTAATTGCATGTCAATTTAATAAATCTCATCTTTTAAGCAAATAACGAATAAAAAATAAAATCAAAATAAAAAATCAAAATGAATTTTGACCAAGGGAATTTTTTTGATCCTTTGGTTGAACCTCTCCCTTACAAATAGGGGAGGATTTTTCATTTTAGAGGATTGGCTTTCAAGAAGAAAAAACACAAAAAAAAAATATCAAGTTACTTTCAAGTTATAAAGCCTTTTAGGGTATATTTTATTCTAAAAAGCTTTAGTTTTTGTTGATTTTATTCATTTTTCTTCTTAAAGGTGAGCTAAAATCATGCTTAAGCTCATGGATTTTCATCCATGTTGAAAAGCTAAGCTTGATGGCTATGAGCTATTTTCTTTTGTTTGTTTATTATGTTTGTTTTTTATGATATCTTTTTTTGTTTCCCATGGAATTTGTTTTTATGATGTTGATTTTTATGTTATGATGTTATATTTGTGATATATATGATCATATACATGCTATTTTCCTTGGCATTTTCTTGTTGATATGTTGAAACAACATATTTGTATGTTTATTTTTTCATGATTTATTTTATGATTTTGTTGATTTGTGCTTGATAAAGCCTAGATATATGATTTTTGAGTTGGAAAAATTTTGTTTCGTGGGCTATATGGTGTTGGCTGAAATTCATGCATATGTATGTGATAATTTTTTTAATTTTTGTGGCTATTTTTATAAATACAGAAAGTTTAGAAATTAATTTGTAAAAAAGGAAAAAGAATAATTTCTAGCCATTCCATGCTTGGCCAAAACCCACATATACCTTTAGGAATGAATATTATGCATTTTATCACGTAGAATTACATGTTTTGGATTTTTAGGGTTTTTATAACTTTAGAAAGCTTAGGGAGTTTTACGTAAATGTTGAAAAATTTATTCTAACAACAAGGGAAAGTGGCCAAATCTCCCTTATACTTTTTGGATGTGATTTTTGTGTTTATTTCAATATATTTGATGTTTAATTTTGTGTTTTAATTATGTAAGGACCAATTCACAAATTCAAAAAAGTTTACGAACCATTACGAAAATCTAGCATTTTTGGTCAAAATGGTCATCCCTAACGTAAAATCATCAATTTAGAATATTTCTAGCATTCCACTAGTCCTCTGATGGGATGTAGAAAATATTAAAACCTTTCATATTCTTTCGGTTCTTTGTTTAGGGTACGTAATGCAATTTTAAAAATTTTAGGGATTTTATTGCATTTTTTGTTCTAGGTCATTTTTTATATCCAAATGACCCATTTAGGGTAAAAGTCATCATTACTTACTTTTTTGTGCCCTTTAAGGTTATCAGATTCCTTTCATGTCGAAGGTATACCCTAAGCATTTTGGTAATTTCTTTAAAATTGAGTCTAATGTGGTCATCGGGATGCTTTTATCCCAAAGGTGTGCATTTAGGATAGGTTCACCCTTTTATGATCTTTTTTATATCCTTTAGGGTTACCAGGATAGTTTCATGTCGAAGGTATACCGTAGAGGCATTTTGGTAATTTCTCAAGAACCGAGTCCAATGTAGTCACTAGGATGCTTTTATGCCAAAGGCATGCATTAGGGTAGGTTCACCCTTCTATCATCATTTTCAATTCTTTTAGGTTTATCGGGATATTATCATGTTAAAAGTGTACCCGAAGGGTATTTTGATAATTTTGCATTAAAACAAAGTCTTGTGTGATTACTAGCATGCTTTCATGTTGAAAGTATACATTAGAGATATGTTTGCCATTTTAGATTGTTTTCAGGTCTTAGGATACTATATTCATGTTTTAATAAAATAAAAATTAGAAAATTAGGGCAATATCTCTTAATTGAAATAACATGTGGAATTTCTCTCAAAACATAAGAGGGGTTCTACAAATTATTTTAATACTGAGACATCTTTTTCAATGTGAAAATCGAGATTTTTATAAATTTCAAAAAAATAAAATTTTTTCAAATTCCTCTAGCCTTCCAGCATGGTTTGTAAGATATTTTGATTTTTAAAATCTTTTTGTATTCCTCTGGTTCTCTGTTAGGGTACAAAAGAGAATGACAAAAAAAAAAAACTTTCATGTTCCACCGGTCCTTAGTTGGGGTATGTAAGAGATTTTGATTTTCAAAAAATTTCAAAAACCAAATTTTCCCAACATGGGATAATAAATTGGTTTCATGAAATATTATTTTGGGAATTATAATTACATGCCATATGTTGAAACTCGATAAAAATTAAAATTCAAGTTAACATGTTATTAATAAGGCATCCATTTTCGAGCATCACAAGAGGACTAATCCTTGTGATTGTAACTAACTCCTAGACCCTTTTATACGATCTTTGGTATGATCATGGATCTCGGAGTTGGTATTCTAGGATTTTGTAACTCTCGAAATACGAACTTTAATTGGTGACCAATCTCTCCTAGCCCAAATAGATTATTGGCAACTCCAAACAAATAGTCATTTCATAATGACTATTTGAGGTTAAGTTCAATTAGTGATTCATCTCAACCACCCAATCCCCAGAAATGAGAGAATATTAATAATGCTATGGCCCAGAGAAATAAGAGAATATAAAATAATGATATATCAATAAATATAGGAACGAGAACCTTTTAAGTTGAAGTTGATCAGGATTCGTATCTAGGTCATGTTACAGCACTTATCTTTCAGCTTTTACTACAAGACACAATAGTTATATTAGAGGGGTTGATTCCCTTAGTATGTGAACCGATCTTCACCTATTATATATATTAAAAATTAAAAATACTATTTAAAAAAATAAAAAATAAAAAATATTTTATATTAAATTTTAAATTATTATATAAAAATAAAAAATAAAAAATATTTTATATTAAATTTTATTTTATATTAAATCTTGAATTATTATATAAAAATAATAAAAAATAAAAATATTTTATATTAAATCTTGAATTACTATATGAAAATAAAAAAATTTGTTTATTAGTTTTTAAATTACTATTTAAAAATAATAAAATAAATCCCAAATTACTTTTTTAATAATTAAAAATAATATATATTATATATAAATTATATATATACATTATATAATATATACGTATATAATATATCTAATAAAAATATTTTATATTATATTCTGAATTATTATTTAAAAATAATAAAAATAAAAATATCTTATATTAAATCTTGAATTAATATATATTATATATAATATTTATATATATTATATAGAATATATATTATATTATATTTAATATAATATTATATATGGGGTAAGGGAACTGACCCCCCACATATATAATATAATATAATATGATATAATATAATATAATATAATATAATATAATATAATATATATTATTATATATTATATATTATATATAAATTATATATATTAAAAATATTATTCAAAAAAATAAAAGATTAAAAATATTTTATTTTAAATCTTGAATTACTATTTAAAAATAATAAAAATATTTTATATTTAATCTCAAACTACTATTTAAAAATAATAAAAATAAAAAATATAATCATAACTGAATGTACAGGTAACTATAAGTGAATATATAGATGAACATGACTGAACGTACAAATGATTAAAAGTGATATATTTAATTCTAATATATATATTAATATATGTTCTAGAGGGTCAGTGCCTATACTAAAGGAACGGACCTCAAATATATATTATATATAATAAAAATACTATTTAAAAATAACAAAAAAATTAATATAACATATTTTTATTTATTATTTTTAAATAGTTATTTAAAATTTAATATAAAATATTTTTTATTTTTTATTATTTTTAAATAGTAACTCGATATTTAATATAAAATATGTTTAATCTTTTATTAATTTTTGAATAGTAATTCAAATATTTATAATTTATATATAATATATATATTCGGGTTGGTTTTCTTGGATAGGAATCGACCTTCCATATATTAGAATATATATCAATATATATATTTGAATTAAATATATCGATTTTGGTCATCTATAGATTCAGTTATGATCATCTATATATTCAATTATGGTCATCTGTGTATTTAATCATAATTATATTTTTATTTTATATTATTTTTTAGATTCAGTTATGATCATCTATATATTCAATTATGGTCATCTGTACATTTAATTATAATTATATTTTTATTTTATATTATTTTTTAAATAGTAGTTCAGAACTTTATAATAAAAAATGTTATTTTTTATTATTTTTTAAATAGTAATTATCTTTTGAATAATAACTTGAGATTTAATATAAAATATTTTTTATTATTTTTTAAATAGTAATTCGAGATTTAATATAAAATATTTTTACTCTTTTATTATTTTTAAATAGTAATTTAAATATATTTAACTTTCATAGAATAATATAATTTTAGGATTAGTTCCTCTGATATAGGAATTGACTTTCCACATATTAGAATATATATGAATATATATTAGAATTAAATATATCAGTTTTAGTTATCTGTACGTGTAGTTATGGTCATCTGTATATTTAGTTACGGGCATCTGTACATCCAATTATGATCACCTGTACATTTAGTTATGGTTATCTATATATTTAGTTATTATTATATTATTATTTTTTTATTATTTTTAAATAGTAGTTTAAGCTTTAATATAATATATTTTTATTACTTTTTAAATAATAATTTAAGATTTAATATATAATATTTTTATTATTTTATTATTTTTAAATAGTATTTTTAATATATATAATTTATATATAATATAATTTTGGGATAGGTTCTCTGGTATAGAAACCAACCCACCACATATTGAAAGATATATCAATATATATATTGGAATTAAACATATCAGTTTTAATCATCTATACATTGAGTTATGATTATTGGTGCATTTAGTTATTATCACCTGTACATTCAGTAATGGCCATCTGTGCATTCAGTTATAATTATATTTTTTATTTTGTATTTTTTAAATAGTAATTATTTTTTAAATAGTAATTCGAGATTTGATAGAAAATATTTTTTATTATTTTTTAAATTATAATTCAAGATTAATATAAAATATTTTTAATCTTTTATTATTTTTAAATAGTATTTTTAATATATATAATTTATATATAATAATATAATTTTGGGATAGGTTCCCTAGTATTAGAACCAATCCTCACATATTGGAACATATATATATCTATATATATAAATTAAATATATCAATTTTAGTGATCTGTACATTCATTTATAGTCATCTACACATTCAGTTGTAGGTATCTGAACATTCAGTTATGATAACCTGTACATTCAATTATGGTCACCTATATATTCAGTTATGATTATATTTTTATTTTTATTATTTTTTAAATAGTAGTTTGAGATTTAATGTAAAATATTTTTAAAATTTTATAGTTATTATTTCTAAATAGTAATTTTAGATTTAATATAAAATATTTTTAATCTTTTATTATTTTTAAATAATATTTTTAATATATATAGTTTATATATAATAATATAATATATAATATATAATTCATAATAATATATATTATATATAATATGCGGGGGGTTGGTTGGGAACCGACCTCCCACATATATAATATTATAATATATTATATATAATATGTATAAAAATTAACCCATGGCACATAAATGTCAATTCCTTTAAATACAGTATTTAAAAATTAAAAAAAAAATAAAATTTTCAATTAAATCGAGTACTGATCCTAAATTGACTTGTGAGTGAAAGTGCAAATCACAAATTAATGTACATATCAATTATTGTAAATGCATTATTGAAAGTTTTTCTTAAAAAATGCATCATTAAAAATAAAATAAATATTAATTAATAAAAATCAAATCATTATAAGAAACTATAAAAAATATGAGATGAATTAAGATAGACAAAAAAATAACTTAGAAAAATAATTAATATACGAAATAATATGAAAAATAATACAAATATGATATTTGTTGTTCATACAAAAAATGAAGAAACAAATAAATTCCTAATACTTTAAACATACAAAAAATAACACAAAAACGAATAAATATTTGTTATATTTTAATATCTTAAATAATTGAATTCAAATAAAAAATCGAATCATTATAACAAAATATGAAGAGAATTAAGATAAAAAAAATAACTTTAAAAATAATTAAAATATAATATAATAAAAAATAATATAAACAAAATTTTTTGTTCATATAAAAATAAAAAAGTAAATAATTTTTTAATCTTTTAATCACAAAAAAAAAAACAACAAAATTTTTTTATATTCCCTCTCTCCTCTCTCTTTCCTTTTTGTCTTTTTCTTTCTCTTTTTCTTTTCCTTCTCTTTCCCGTATTGGAAGAAAATGACACATGTCATCCTTGAGAGAGGCAGGAGATCAGTACTTTGTACGGTGCCCCCGGCCTCTTCTTTTAACGTATTCGTATGGATCTTTCACATTCACTTTTAAAATAACTATAAAATTTTATTTTCATGCTTCACAGATTTTAAAATAATTTTTAAATTTTAAATATTAAAAATTATTATGAAACATTAATATTATAAAATAATTTTAAAATAGCAATCATATTGCAAAATGAAATTTGAACATTCAAATAAGATCGAAGAACCAATTTTACATAATATATGAAGTTTTAGCAATTAAAGACAACGTTTTTTTTTTAAAAAAAAATTTTTTAAGATAATACATATAAATAAAGTTACAATTACCCTGACAACCGGTTAATCTAGTTGGAAAGGGAAAATTTCTTTTCCTTGTCATCTTAAGTTTAATATATATAAAGAATATTCCATATAAAAAATAATGATTAATCATATTTCATATAAAAAATAGTAAAATAAATCGAACGGAAAAACTAAACATGAATCAACATATAATTAAAATAAATTTAACATAAAATTAAATGAAAAGATTTGTGGTCGAGGTCTTCAAAGTGTTGAAGTTCCTGTCCTGATATTGAGGTAAGGTCCGGTACGCTTTTACACTAAGACAAGGGGATCATCAATTTTTTTCATTTTGTTCATGAATGAAATAAACAGGCGTGCCAAAGCTGCTTTCTCGCCTGGGTCTAGGAAAGAACATCGTTCTCATAGACATGACTGGATTGGATTGATTGGAAGCCTTAGCTCGAGCTTTTTATCACTATCAAAAAGGAAAAAAGCACCACAAAACAAAAGGACCTTTTAACTTATTAGCCAGAGTATGAGAATTCAAACCCCTCCAAGAAAAGTGGTGATGATTGCAATGAACGTTGCTGCATTCAATCAAAATATTGTTCTCCTCGATGCGATTCTTTTCCCGCGAGTTATATTGACTTCGAATATTACTTGACAACTGCCTTCAAAAACATCTGGGCAAAACAGCGAAAGTTACGTGATGTCTGATCTTTATGTTGCAGACATAACATCAGCGGAAGAAAGTGCTTAATCAGAGATTCTTTTAGGTGGGTTGTTCCTATATCAGATAGTGGGACCTGCTTGCTCTTCTTCTTGACCCTGAAAAAAAGTGGGGTTCACTCCGTCACCTATTGGGCGAGCAGCTTCGCTCTTCCATCCCATCCTGAGATTCTTGGGTCGTACCTTCAACCGACATTTTTGAGTATGGTGAAACAGCTGTAAAGATGAAGTTGCTTCGAATTGAAGAAAGATTTTCCAAAAGTATACAGAATACGCACGTTTACATTTCACATGTTTTTTTTTTTTTTTTTTAAATCTAGGAACTGTATGGCCGTCCAAACGAGGCCACCATCTTTTTTGACCAGATTACAAGTATGTGTAATTTTATATTAATATATGTTGAAATATTATTCAACATATCTATTATATTAAGGAAATATTTTGATGCACAGGACTAATAAATCAATAAACCAACATAATATTAAATATGTTTAAATTAGGTTTTGGTTTAACTTATACATGTTTAAGATTGGATAATTTGCTCGGTTTAGATGGATAGCTATTAATTAATAAAATTATTTTTATTTAAATTTAATTATAAAATATAAAATATTAATATAAAAATATTTTTATTATTTTTTGAATAATAATTTAGGCTTAAAAGTTAAGCTAAGCTAACTTCAACTTGAATTAGAAATTTGAAAAATTTCAAGCTATGATCCAAGTCGGCTCATTAGCAATCTGAAAAGAACTTTTTCTAATAAAAAATTCCATTAGAAAAAAGTCAAATTTTCATTGGCAATGAATATTTTTGACATAAATATTTAAATAGCTGATATTTTTTCGTCAAAAAATAAAATCCATTGGCAATAATAGTGTTTTCGACAAATTTTTCGATGGAATTGAAGTACTTTTTGATAGAAAATTCCGTTAGAAAAAATTTTTGATGAAAACTTTTGTTAGAAATAATATTTGTGATTCTGTTCGAAATTCATATTAGGTTTCGGTTGCTAATGTTCTTCCATATAAAAAATTATTTTGTATTTTATTTATACATAATTAAATAATCACATAGATTAAGTTACAACTATTTTGCAAATAAGTATACATGAAATAATTAACATTATTAAAAAAACTATTGTAATAAATAAAATATTATTAAAAAGTTAATAATATTTAAACAATAACAGAAAACAGGATGGATCATCGAAATAGCATTGGGGACAATGCCTCCGGCCACTTGCACCAAATCCTCCCGCACCACTGCCTCCTACACCAAAAAAAATCCATACTGCAGCGTCAAAGCTGCTGGAACTGCATCATAGGTTCAAATATTTGCTGCGTGTTGCACAAGGCCTGACCAAACAATATGATTTGTGAATTTTTCTATCTTATGATAGTTTCATGTAAGTTTCGATGTCTTGAATTCACCCTCGTTGAAAACTATGAATGCCTATGTTTAAAGTCAAACTCAAACAATAAACAATGTTTCACTACCTGCCAATGCCATATTCACATTTATTTGATTATATAACTTAATTCCGGCATGCACCAGAGATTTCACATCCAAGCTAACAGTATGGATTAATCGATTAATGGTGCACATGCAGAACAAGCATATTTTTATTTCTTTACTTGGAATCTCCTCAACATATTCTTGGTGAAGTGCAATATAATTGTACATACATAGCATGCAAACCAGATGTGAAGAGGTATTGCACCTTACTTATCATACACTAAGATTATGTACCAATGATAATAGCACCGAATCAATCTAATATTCCATAGGCATTCTTAAACATCTTGTAATATAACCAATTACTGTGGATATTCCAAAAGATCTTGCCACAAGTTTCAAAAATTTAGCAAGGTAACGAAGTGAGAGGAGAAAATACAAATTTTATGAAGTAAAAAGAAAATAAATTCTATATGTACAAAATGTAAAATAGAAGAATAATTGATTTAATAAAAATATAGTTTTGTTTTTACCCTTACTAGAATTAACTCCCGCTTGCCCAGGAGTTTTTAAATTATTTAAAATATATTTTTTTAATAATTAAAAGTAAAAATTAATTTTAAAATAAAATTTATTAAATAACTATTATTTCTTTAAATTTTCATTTTTAAATTGTAATAATATCAATATTAATATTAATATATTTTATTAATTATAAAATTAATTTATAATAATTGTTTAAGATTCGGTGCGAATTTTAAATTAACTAGTGAGTTAATGTACAAACCAATCATTTTAAATATATCATCTAAAAATTTAAAGAAAAAAAGAAAAAAACTTATTTTTCTCCAACAAGTTGGGTACGAATACTAAATGGATAGCGAGTGAACGTATAAACAATTCTTTTAAATATATTATTTAAAAATAACACAAAAATAAAAAAATTTCGAGTAGTCATATATAGAACCTAAATTGACTTGCGAGTGAACGTGCAGGCCATATTTTTAAATAAACTATTTAAAATTAAAACAAAAGGAATAATGAAATAAATTTCTTCTTTAACTTTTATCCTCAACTGGTTAAATACGGATCCTAAATCGATTACTAAGTTAACGTGTGGTTGAACAACTTTAAATACATTATTTAGAATAAAATAATTAATTAATAACATAATTTTTTTTAAATTGGATCATTATGACAAATTAGTTAAATATTTTGCATATTTTAATATCTTAAGTAAATAAATTGAGATACAAACAAAAAATAAGAAAATAATTAAAATGTGACATGATACAAAAAAATATGTAAACATGAAACTAATATACAATCGTATCAAAATTTGTACAAAATCAATAATTAACATGTAAAAATCAATAAAAATTTATAATATTTTGAATATACAAAAAACAACAAACACGTTATAAATACAATGCTTTTTCAGAATCGAATATTAAAACAAATTATATAAAATATATAATAAATTGAGACATAATATGAACACGACACGATTACAACTCTTTCTTTTCTATTTTTTTTCTTTCCATTCCTTTGTTCTCTCTCTTCCTTTTTCTTTTATTTTTCTCTTTCCTTCCCCACTTTTCTTCTCTTCTTTCTTTCCTTTTCTCCCCCAGCCCATTAACCGAGTTTTTTTTCTTCACCACCAGCACACGTGTTAGTTCCTCACCATTAAACATCTCCATGAATTTGCTAAGTGTAAAATGCATTCTCCTTTTAATAATTACTACCATTTAAAGTAGGGCTGTCCATGGGTTGCACGGCTATCCAAAATAGTTTTTTTTAATAAAATAATATATTTTTATTTAAATTTATTTATAAAATATATAAATATTAATATAAAATAATTTTTTAATATTTATGGGCAGTGATTTGAGCCTACAGGTAGCTGCGTTGGCGTAAATTTAGATTTGAGCTTAAAATTTAAAATTTTTTAGGCCATTACCCGGCTTAGCAAGTGAACACCTATAATTTAAATCCTCCATACATTAGGTTTAAAATTTTTAATTAATTAATTAAAAATTAATTTAATAATAAATTTTATTAATTTATAATTATTTTTATTTATAAATGATAATAATACTAATATATTATATTTTGTTAATTATGTAAATTAAATTTATGATAATTATTTAGGCTTGAGTATGGATCTTAACTTTTGAGTCAAATCAATCACTTTAAATACATCATTTAAAACTAAAACAAAAATAAGAAAAAACAATACTTTTTTCCTCAGCAAGTCAAGAACAAATACTAAATCAGCTCGGAGGAAACATATGGCCTAACTCCTTTAAACCCATCATTTAAAAATAAAATAAAATAAAAAATTCAAGCGAATCGGTTACTAATCCAAAATAAACTCAAGAGCGAAATCTGCAAACCAACCCCTTTTAAATTAAGGTAGTCAGTATTGTAATGGTGGGAGTACCATTTTGTTCTAGTATTGGTATATATCGGCACTACTATGTTTCGATGTACCATTTTGGGTTTATTGATTTTTAAATATTTTTAGCTTATATATATGAAAAATATTTTTAAATGTGAAATAAATGAGAGTAACAAATTTCATATATTAAATATTCATAAATTATATATAATGTTCCAAAAAAACTTCATTAAATATGAGAAGATCAATATCGGTTTAAGTAGTAAGGCTAAAATTTTTAATGATCATTAAATTTACGAATAATTATATCTAACATTTATCAAATTTATAAATAATTATGTTTAATATTCATCAAATTTTAGATCAATATCAATCTAACTTTTTTTTTTACAAGCTTATATTATATATCGATTGATATAGCTATTTTCAGTCAGTATGATCAAAATAGGCTGGTGCAAATGAAACCAAAACTGAAATGAAACCAACTATTGCTGGTGCCACTTTGCTTCGAATCAATATGTATCGATCGGTATCGGTACGAATTGATAACTATCATAATATTTGAGATGTGAACCTTAATATATAAAAGAAGACAACACTTCGAATCATCGTAGGACCTTAGTCGATCAAACAAGTTGCTCGTCTGAACTTTTCGCAACAAAATACGAGAGTGATTGTTTTAAAGAGTCACCATCGATCTTTTTTAGCTAGGTGTGATCAGTAACCTATTAAAACCATTCAATAAAGAGTTATGAAATTATATAGGAATGATTTTATAGCCTGCGTATACTAGAGATATATAAGGTTGGACTTGGGAGTTGCCTACATTAAAAGTAAAGAATCAATCCCTCTTGTGATGCCCAATATTTGGTACAACTTATCATAATTATCCGAATTTATTTTTCTCGATTTCAATCATATATGTTCGATTATAATCCTCTTTTTATGTCAAATCAAATTAACCAAATATCATTAAAAAATGTATCCAAAGACTCTTATCGAACTAGCTCAAATTTATAACCAATTTAGAGCAAAAAATCATTTAAAGAAGTAAAATTTTGACAAAAATATTTGACTCCAAAAATAGTCATTAATTGACTCCATTTTCTAAATTATTTATCAAATTTGACTCCATTTAAAGAAATCACCAAGAATAGCACATTTGGACTAAATTGAAGAAATAATTTTGAAAACAATATTAAAAATCAATTTTATTTAATTTAACTTGGAAGCTTTAATGTGAGACACTAGAGACCTTCTATGGACATTCTTAAACCTATTGACTCACTAAACATGACCTCAAAATCAATTCCAAGCCATTCAAATGCTTCAAAGTAGTAAATGCCAAACTCAGAGAAAACCAAAACAGGGATAGATTTGACCTTTCTAGCTCTCTGAATTTACTTCGAATTATTTATATCACATAAAATCACCATAACAAATTCTATGAATGCTAACTCACTATATTTCAACTAAAAATATTCAAAATTTGCCAGAAATCCACTTTAGCTATCACGTAGATTTTTCAATTGGATACATTGCATTGCACAGCATGTTCGACTAACTTGCATTTCAGATTTTCTGCCTGATTCATCCAGAATACCTATCAGATAAGCCATACATTCTTGAAAAAGTTAGTCATTCTAATTTTATCTAAAAATATGAGAAAATACACAAAAATGATTCTCTTTATCAAACAGTTCGTAATATTGATCAGGAGCTAAAATAAAGTTAAGCGAATAGCTCATGTTCCAAATTTTTCTATGTTCATCTGATAACAAAATCAAACATTTCAAAAGCCTATTACACCACTGAAGCAATGAGGATTATAGGAAAAATATGAACAAAAATTCCTAAGGTCAATAGCCTAATTAAAATATATCTTTTCTATGAGATTGGCGTGCTAGATTGCAACACTAGCTCTGAGACAACTTGTGATCCCAAAGCCTTTTGTCCAATTTTTAAAAACATGCTAAAACGTCTAGAAACAAGACCAAATAGACACTAGCAATGCATATATGATGAATCAACAAAGATTTCTCAGTGTCAAAACCTAAAACTATGCCTTCTGATATTGGCAATATGCTTCAGAGTCATGCGAATGTCTTTGCTATTATCAATTTTATTCATTATTATTTATTCCAAGCAAGTGAATGGCACACAATACTATTCACTTATCTACAGTAACTAGCAAGAAAAGTTGACTTTAAACAACATAAGTTGACATACCTAAACATCACCTAATGACTTACATTGAAGCTCACCAAATTTGAACTCAACAAGCAATTGGAAATACTTAAAAACATTTCTATTTGCTCTTAATTAGCTCTAAATCAAGCTATTTTATTTGTTATCCCTAAGTTACTAATTAAAAAGCTTATTAAACAAAACTAAAGCTTGACTCACCTATTGATTAACTGAACCAAAGCTTGCCCTTGGAATATCTTTTAGAGAAAACAAGGATTTAAAACATTCAAGACACCATAAGATGTATTTCATCAAGCATGTAGAACACTAGCCTATAACTATCACAACTAATCATCCACAAAATCTATTCTAAACATAAAATAGCCTATACCCGTCTCATTCATGCTCCTCTTATCATTAATTCTCATCATTTAACAATCAAACAAAAGAAATCAAGGTTGGATTCAATTCAATCAATATATTAACAATTACAGCATGCTTTCTATCATTTAAGCTCATTAATCGAACAAGCAAGCTTTTAAATTCATTCAATTAAGCATAAACTTCAGCTCAATTTAATTCATCTAAGTTTTATCAATTAAGCATCAATTATGTATAGTCCACTCATATACATCAAGAATCTAAGGTTGGTCGAACCTAACTAGGAAAGGCCAAGTATGAAAGCCATGATCAAAACTTCTTGATTTAATTGTTATATTTGATTTTTATTAGCAAAATACATATTTTTGCAAAAATGATGTTATGGCAGTATGTGTGTAATATTGTGCTATTTTCTTGGTATTTTCATTTTGTTGTCGATGAAATATGTTGATATGTTCATTATTTTTCATAATTCCATGCATATTTAAGCTTGGTAGAAATTAGGATATATATTTATGTTGATGTTCATGAAATTACATGAAGAAAAAAATTTGATGGCTATGTGTGTTGATTAAATATGATAATGGCCTTTGATGAAATTTTCACACCTGTTTTATGGATATTTTGGACTATTTTGCAATATTTGAAGGTTTTAGGTGTCCAAAAATAATTTTTTTCAAAATTCTTTAAGGCCTTCGATAGGTACATCCAAGCTTGGCCAAATCTTGTATTTGTGATTTGGTGAAGTTTTTGACATTTTAATTCTATTTTATAATTATGGAAAATACATGTTTTAAATAGCAAAAGTTGCAAAAATTTTTCTAAGGCCATCCAAGCTTGGCTGAATTCATTGTATCACTTTTAGGGGTGTTTTCATGCATTTTGATCATGTTTAAATGCTTATCATGCATTTTTAGCATTTTAAAGGCCTTTTTATAATTTTAGAAAGTTTAGGGGCTTGTTTGCAAAAATTAGAAAATGTTCCAAGGCCAAATGTACTTGGTCGAATGCTTAATGTGATTTTTGGTATGTTTTCCATGTTAATTTTGATGTGTTTGTTATTTGATTATGTATTTTATTTCATTTAAGGACCATTTTATAAAGTTATAAAAGTCTACGGACCTTTTAGTCAAGCCTTGCAGATTAGGGTTAAAAGGTCATTTCTCATACTAAATAACCCATTTAGGGTATTTTGATAATTTTGAAACATTTCAAGCATTATTAGCCATTTTAGGGCTAATATGTAATTTTGCAAAATTTAAAGACCTATTAGCAATTTTTGCATTTTAGATTATATTTAATGTCAAAGCTACTCATTTAGGGTCAAATTGTTATTTCATATCATTATCGAGTCCTTCATGGTTATTGGGATGCTTTCATGATAAAGGTAGACCTTAAGGATATTTTAGTAATTTACCCTAGAATTGAATCTGTTATGATCACCGAGATACTTCCATGTTGAAGGTGCATAATAGGGATATGTCTATCCTTTTATGAAGTTATCAAGTTCTTTAGGGTTACTGGGATACTTCCGTGTCGAAGGTATACCTTAGGGGCATTTTAATAAATTACCTTAGAACCGAGTCCCTTTAGGTTGTCAGGATACTTCTATGTCGAAGGTATACCTTAGGGACATTTTAGTAAATTATCTTAGAATTGATTCTTTTAGGGTCACCAAGATACTTCCATCTTGAAGGCATCATCATCATCATCAAGCTCAGCAATTAGCAAATCAATCAACATCTGAAAGTTTTTTTGTTTACATTCTACAAAAAAGTATCACTTTGTCCAGATGCAGCATTTGAGGAACAAGAACATGGTCAATGGATGTATGCCTATAGTATACAACATAGATATCACACTAGAATTACATAATTCAAGTCATAAACATCAAATAAATTACTATTTGATTATTTTGTGAATATTACTATTAGAAGAAACAAATTATTCTATCTAAGAGAATTTTGTGCTTTATTTTACTTCATAAAGCAAAAACAAGCACCACAAGTAACAACTAAATAGAGCCGCAATTTCTCCAGCTTTATTATACAACCATAAGAAATTACCAATACACCTCAAAGCTACTTGAACAATTTAAAATTGAAACTTAAATTTTCAAGGCATGAACTTTAAAAACAAAACATAAGCCTCTATCATGCTTCATTTCTATCGTGTTTACACTTTTTTTTGTCAAAATGTAACCAAAAGGAGAAAAATATTGATATGGAGACAAAATGACTGATACCTACGTCAAGGATTTACTTGAATTAACCTTCAAACAGGGTGATTGAAATCAATGACTGATTACAATATAAGAAATCACTGCTCTCTTTGGAGAGGTAGTCGACAAAATAGCAATTATTTCCTAAAGGCTAGATATAATCATTTCATAAATCATCATTAAAATAAAAAAAGATTATGTCTTTTCAGATTTAGAGTTATAATTACTATCAATTAAATAATTAAAATGATCTAAATTATTAGAGATAAAGATAAATTTAAATCCTTGAATAGATAAATCTAGATGAAAATTATCTATTGTGATTTATTCCTATTTTAATTTATTATTTCCTTATCTTCTTTAAGACTTATCTTTAGATTGTAATTTTATATTTCATAGTTGTACTTATCTTGTACAATTATACTATAAATAGAGGCAAATACAATACAGTAAGGCATAGTCATTTTCATTAACACATTTCCTAGTTAAAGTTGTTTATGTATCTAAGTTTTAAAACTTTAACGAGTAATTTTTTCTTATGGTTTCTTCAACCTCTAAATACTTTTGATACTTCTACAATCCCTTCCACCTTAACTTTTTTTTCCTCATCAAATCAACAAACTCCTCTAAACACTATTAGTGCAACAGATCATTTTCCTTTAAAGTTAACTTATCTCAATTATCCATCCTAGAGAAACCAATTCAAGTCATTATTTTTTTGTTATAATCTTCTCGGCTATGTTAATGGTTGTTACCTTTGTACTTTTTTATGATTCTAAAAGAAGGAACTACCCACCGATCATGAATCAAAACCCTACATATGATCACTTAATATGCCAAGATCAATTACTTCTCAAAGGCATGATTTTATTTGCAATAAACATGTGATTCCTTTTTTTTTTTTTACTTTTGCTGAAACTTAATCTACCTGGCATAAATTGAATAAGATGTATGCTAATAAATCCATATCCAAAATAATGAGTTTAAAGGAAAAATTGATTGCTCTAAAGGAAAATAAAATTGTCTTAGAGTATCTTTAATAACTTCATATAATAGCTAATGAACTAACACTTTAATCAGCTCTTTTGTAATTTAGGAGGGCCTTGTTATTCAAGCTTTGAATAGCATTGGACCTAATTTTAAAGAATTTATCGTGGGCATAAGGGCTTAAGAATCTTACATCTGATTTAAAGAGCTTCCTTATAAATTGTTAAAATATGAAGACTTTCTTTAGAAACAAAAAAGGAAAAACAATTTCTAACCTGGTTATTCTATCTATACATCTTGCCACTAAGTCTAATTCATTTTCTCTTGCTAAAGTCAAGTACAACCATCTTGTATAATCTTTCTAAGCCTAAAACTAATTCTACATACAATGGTGTTTCAATATCTTATCTTTTTTATCATACTGCTCCCAAGGTTTTTTTGTTAATTTTGTGACAAACCAGGACATTTAACTGAAGATCTGCTTCAATATCAAACATTTTTTACTAGGACATATCAATATTTTTTATATTATTTGAATTTAAAAATTTATATTAATACTTTTTAGTCTATGAAAAGAAAATTATTATATTTAATTATTAGTACTTTCAAAGTGAATCTTGATTTATTTTTTGAAAGATAAATCTTAAATTCTTAATAAATTTAACTTTTTTTTTTGGAAATTTAAGATAAACTGATAGGTATTTTAGAATTTAAAATTTAATGGAATATGTTTTTTATAACTTAAAGTTGTTAGTTATATTAACTTTGAATTAATCTTAGTTTGATATGACGAAACCTTAAGCTTAATTAGTTTGTTTTCAACGTAGTATTTTTTCTTGAATCAATTTAAGAATACTTTAAAAAATACTAAAATGTTTTTTAATTTTCTTAAAAATGGTGTTCTTAATGCATACTTGTGCATAAAAACACTTTTTAAAGCCAAAGAAAACACTTTTTAAGGTTTTTCAAAGCAAAGTATTCATACATTTCTTTTATGTATTGGATACATGTCCTTGGCAATAGCTAATGTTCTTCGATACCCAAAATATATCAATATAAGACTTGGTGTATGGATACCTATACTTAAGTATCAATACCCTCTTTTTGTATTGATATTAAGCCCCTTAATCGTCATATCAGGGTTTTACAAGCAATGTATTGATACCCTTAGTAAAGGTATCGATAGCTCAGCTTGGTGAAGGAACGCGAAGGCTTATTTATGAAGCATTCAACAACTTTAAACCATCCCAATTAATTCTCAATGACCATAAACCACTTTTAAGCTATAAATAAGCTTCTCCATAACCTCCATTAGCAAAAGACATCAAGAGAAAAAGATTAATCCTTCATCTCTTAAAGCTTTGAAGTAGTTCTTTCTTTATATAGGATTAATTCTTTTTTGTCTTTTGTGTATCCTTTGCAATTCTATTATTAGAATTCTTCTTCTTAGAGCTTCATTTTTGTAAACATTTAGTTCTTAGGGGTATCATTTTGTTTACACAAATCTTCTTTGTAAAAAAAGAAAGGTTTCTACTTGGTGCTTAAAAGTAAAGTGGGTTGTATCTTATCCTTTAAAAAATTAGAGGAAGAGATTATTATGTAAGCTTTTAAAATATAGAGAGTGAAAAAGTTACACCTTAGCCTTGAAAGGTATCAAGCCAAGATAGTGAATTGGGAGCTACTTGGTAAGTAAAACCAAGGGAGATGAAGTAGGCATAAGGGCTGAACTCACTATAAATTGATTGTGTTTAATCTTCTATCCCTTATATTTTCTTGTTTAATTTATTCAGAATCTTGCAATTTCAAGTTCCTTGAATTTCTTAATTTGTATATTGAAAATTGTTATTTGCAAAAGAATTTGAGAATTCAATTTGCCCCCTCATGATTTCATTCGCTTCAAGGTCTAAATATAGAATATAGATACAATTTTTTTTGTAAGAGTAAAACGTGAATATATAAGAATGCTTAAACATAAGGATCGAAAAACTTGGATAAATATTTCTTTGAAAATTTTTAAATTTAAATATAATAAATATATAATAAAAACATGTGTTATCTTACTTGTCATCAAAAGAAGAAGTTCCTATAAGTTATCAAGTTAGCATGCTTATCAAGTAAACATTTATCCTATTATATATATAAATTCAAATCTATATCTATATATTATTATAAAATGCTCAATTGATTGGTATCATAAGTTAAGTGACACCAATTTAATTAGCAAAATTATTTCAAAATATTTAATACAGTTTATATTAATGAATATAAATTTAGAGATATTATTGTCTTTCAATAAGTTTTAAAATAATTAATAAAAAATAAAAGAGAGTTATCCCCTTTTACCTAAAAACTTGTCTAAATCTTATAAAAACTATTTATTTTTGCATTACCGATAGAACGGGTGTTTCAATTTCTAGTATATGACTAAACTCTTAATCATTACATCTTCACCCAGATAAATAAACTGCTTACTTTTAAAGCACCGATAGAGTAGGTGCTTCAAATTTTAGTATATAACTAAACTCTTAATCATTATATTTTCATGCAAATAAATATTTTATTGGATGAAAGCATACACATGGTTAACTTTATTTAGCCAACTTCTGAAAAAAATTAGAATTGAACCCACGCTGCGTTGTAGTTTTAAATATTTTAAAAATAATTTTGAAGTATCAATCTT
>JBBYHM010000018.1:719226-741537 GCA_038381775.1 Adansonia rubrostipa | reverse complement strand
AATATAAATTAAGTTTTTAATATTTAATTAAATTATTAAAAGAATATTAAAATAAAATTCATAATTAAAGTTTTTAAGTTATTAAAAATTATTTAATTGTAATTTCTTCATGTTTATTTTTAGTATTAAATTTGGGTTCGGGCTCTGGTTCGGGTCATTTCGAGTTTAGGTTCTGTTTATTTCGGGCTCAGGGTATTTCGAGCTTGAGCCATTTCGGGTTCGGGTTTTCTTGAGTTTGGGCCATTGACTTTTTGGTCAAATCCGGTTCGGTTCAAGTTCAAGCTCGGGCTTTTTCGAACGGGTTTTCGGGTTCGGGTTTATTTTGCCACCTCTAACTAAAATCGAGCGACTTCAGTGGGCAATTCGCACTGGGTCTTTTTTTTTTTTTTTTCATTTGTGCAATTTTGCTCTTCTTTATATTATGCAAGCCAATATCCTAATCTAGCAACTTATAGAGAAAAAAGGGAAGATGGCAAGGGGGAAAAAGGCAAAATCTAAGAAGAGGAATAAGAGGGAGAATAAAGCAAAAAATACGAGAGAGAGAAATAAAGAAGGAACACTAGAGGAAGAGAGAATTTTCGTATATTTTCCTTCATATCTATTGCAATGATCTAGAATCCAGTTTGTAACAATAATGAAGTCACACTTTTCAACATAACAACTGGTAACAGAAATAAGAAATAACAACTATGCCACTAACAAACTAATTCATTATTTAATCATTCCATCCTCAATTATGCTTTTATCACTACTTGTATTGAAGCAATCCTTGTCATTAAGGAATTGAAAAACAAGAACCTTTTGTTGTAATTAATTAAGAATTGCTATATATCTAAGATAGCTGATACTACCAAGGCTAAATTGCACTTGCTCCTATATTCAACAAACTTAGGTTTCATCTTTGCTGGCAATAAACCAATATGCTTCAAACAAATGTTGGTCTGAGGCATTGTCAACCCCAAATAATTTGCACGAATTCAATCAACCTTCTGTGCATTATAAAAGGCAATTAGACATTATCTTCTGAATCTACCCACAACATTTCAGGCCTTGTCTCTAGTTTGAAACGAATTAGACTACAACGTAGCACAATAACAACTGCCAATAATGAACACAATATAGGAGTAGGATTTCTAGTAGCCCATGTTCCATAACTTCTGTAAGAGCTTGACATATGCCTATGTTTTGTAACCTGTGTCCCATCTTTCAATTGCATAGCCACCTCATGTCCCTTTGTAGCAAGGTTTTCTTTCTTGACATTCAAGCAACACGACATAGCCACCTCATGTCCCTTTATAGTGAGGTTTTCTTTCTTGACACAAGATTCAAGCAACATGAAGTACAAGTATTGAACTCTAGTGCTTTTCAATATCATCCTCTGCTTTATTCCATAGATCTATTCAACATTGCTCCCTTTCTCGTGATGGATTTTTTCATTGATATCAAGGTTCATGGCCTGCTTCAGCTCATTAAGGGCATCTTCAACAAGCTTATCAGCTAGGCTTAATCCTTGGAAGAGTTTCGTCATTTTTAAGCTCATTGATCTACTCATCTTTCTACCCACCTTAGCTCATTCACCATTGAGAGGTCTACACCAGACGTTAATGTCCATCACAGTTTTGTCCATTTTTATCAACCCTCTTAGTGCTACCAAGAAAAGGGGACCTAGCACTTCCCCAGTGAAGGTCAAGGAACCTCAAGGCTGTATCAAGCTTGGCGGTCGTTTCCTTCAATCTTAACTCAACCATGTCAATAATTTGCATAATTTGCTCTCCATATGATCTTTCAATTTGCTCCTTTAGTCTTTTAATTTGCTCTTTAAATTCAAATATTTCTCGCTTGGAGTAGCCATTTGAGCAGCAACCTCTTCTTGTTGATCATAGAGTTTTGTTGCTCTTTTCTTGATTGCCACAAAGAACTCATAAATATATGGTTGCCTACTGTTTTGTGTTATGACTGTGTTCACAAGTGAGAGAAGATCTTGCACTTGTTTCACTTTTTTGGTATCATGAAGCTTCCAAACAATTGTTGATTGAAAAACTTAATTTGATCCCAAAGTTATTAGATCAACTACAACATGGTTGTCTCCTAAACTCCTAGCAATTGAATTTTGCTCCTTCCCATTAGCAAAAGCTTGATTCTGCAAGGATCATAAATTTTAAGAAGCTTATTCACAAACATGTACACCATTGAATCAACTCCTTGAACTTTTGTCCCTAACGATCTGAGATAGATACCCATTAACACAAGTTGACACATATAACATCAATGAACTTGTAGAGGAATATCTAACATGTTCAATGCTCAAAACATTGTAATTCTCACAAGCATTTCATCAAGCACCTAAGTTGTTCTAATGTGAAAGCCATTGACATTAGCTTGTGTGTTGCTTAGCAGCTGCTTCAATGAGTTCTCAAGTTTGGATTCCAATAATGCACATCTTTCCTGTAGCCAAGCAACTTCTTCCTTAGGAAATGTCAGCACGCTAGTAACTATGGCCAAGATCAAAGGCTCTGATACCATTTGATGAAGGCTAATATCTTAATGCAGCAGCTTACAAAGAAAGAGGGAAAAAGGAAGAGGGAAAGAAGGCAGAATCTGGAAAGATGAAAAATGTGGAGAGTAGAGTAGAAAATAGGAGAGAAACAAATAAGGAACTAGAGAAAGGGAGAATTTCATATACTTTCCTTTGTAATTGCTGCAATGATCCAGCTACCAATTTATAAAATAGTGAAGTCACACTTTTCAACACAACAACCGGTAACAAAAATAAGAAAATAACGATGATGCCACTAAGAAACTAATGCTTCACTTAATCATTCCATCCTTAATTATGCTAGCATCATTATGTTTTGTTTTAAAAAGAAGTGTTTGGAATATGCAACAAAGAAATGGAAAGCATAAAATATTAAGCATGAGTGCTAGGGGAAGACGTAGGGAATAACTCAAAACTAAAAAAATGGCAGATGTGGAGTGAGACGGTGAAAAGTGAGTAATTGCCACATGCAAGTGCATTGAATTATTTTTACAATTAATTATTTAAGGGATAATATCAATTAAAAAAGATTTAAGTTAAAGAAATTGTCAGTTCAACAATGGTAATAAATAATCCTTTAAATAAAATTAATTAAATGAAAGAAAGCATATGTGAATGTGTATAAATTTATATTTATATAAAATTATGTAAATAAAATATAGTTCAATAGAAGTTTCTTTGTTGTTTAATATTAAGTTATCTATTTATTTAATTTAATAAACAAATAAAAGCTTAAACAAATGAATTAAATAAATTACTAATTAAATGGATATCATTATCAATTTTAATAATTAACTTTGAATAGTCTTATAAACTGATATAATATGAACGAACTTATAGTATGTCTTTGATGGTCAATTTCTTCTGACCACATTGTTACCATTGTTTTTACTTGACACATTTTGTATCATCTGCAATTTGAGTCTAACCATTGCCATTCTCAATCTCATTGTGTATTATCAATTTCACCACCATCATTTTCAATCTCATCATTATCAATCTCAGCGTTGCACTAAACAATTCGTTAGGCTTGGGTCATTTCTAAATCAAGTTAGGTCGAGTTAGATTCGAGTTGTATTTGGAAAAGAAAACGAAATTAAAAAAAAAAAAAAAACTTGTATCCCTTCTATCAACACCTTCTTTCCTCTTTAGCTAACCTCTACATGTTTGAAGGTGTCTTTTCCTCTCATGACAAGGTATTCCCTCCTTTAAAGGAATATCAAGACAAGCATAAACATGGCAAAATTTTCAAATTCCACAAAATTATTCTAATAGAAGCCAAAAGAAGATTTCTCATGTTAAAGATATTTTAATTTGGCAAATTGAAAATATTGCTACTCAAAATCACAATTTGTGCACAATTGAACAAAAACAATTGTTCTTTTCGGTACTCATCTTGATCAAAGCTTGTTTAATCTGCTAGATGTTACGTTAAAGTTGCAAGTAAGGTAAACTCTTTGCATCAAGAGCTTTTAGTGTTGATTCAAAACAAAAATTTAGTTTCAGCACTCTTGTTGCAAAAAAAGGTAGAAATAAGAAGCCACATAGCATAGATGGCTTTCAACAACTCTTTTGCACCTAAAATATATTGTAAGCGATACCTGAGACATGAGTCACAAATCCAAGATTCAAAAAAAAAAAAAAATACAAGCTGTGTCATACTCCTCTAATTGACAAGGAACCGTATCATGGTTGTGTAAATATAGAAACTCAAATGGTTCTTATAACAAGGAAAATCATAATCTATACTAAACGAAGACGAAAGTAACCATATTATAAAATTACATAACTAGGTCATACATACATAATTTTAATTCTTAGTTTTATTGATTTGCAAGAAAAATGAGCTATTTCAAATCAGTTTATACCTTGATTAGACAATAACAACTACAAAACATCAAAAGTTGCTCTAAATGTTAAAATCAGCTTTTTGAATGGCTCGATGGAAGGAAGAACATTTTTCCATCCGATTGAGCTTCTTTTTAGGGGTGTTTTGAAGGAACTAAGCATCTCGATCAGACTTTGTGGAAGTCTTTAGAAGGACACTTGAGCACAAGGAGTCCAAAAGTTGTGCTGCATTGCTATTTAATTGTAAACTCACACCATATTAAAAGTTAGACCTCTTGGATTTTAACTTTTACAAGCACTCAACTCTTAAGTTCTATGAGATAAAAAGATGATGTCTTAAGGTATCACAGTCTTCTTCCTTAAGAAATTTTGTCTGTCACATTTGATCCATGGTTACAATGAATGCTATTCATCTCAATTTGTGGTATGGGGTATGTGGATGGACATACCAATTAGCTACTTTTTTAGTACAAGGTGGGTAGTCTTAGTTGGCGCCATCTATGTTATGGTACCTTTTAAACAATTTCCAAATCACCTATAATAATTTTTATTCAACATGTATTTTTTAGTCGTTGATAATGTAAAACAAAAAATTTTTCTTGTCATTATAGTAGTTCTTTTTGGCTATGATGTAATAAAAGTATAATTGATGACTTTAATTTTTTAAATGGTGGCAACCCCCTAAACTAAATCACCTAAGAGTTCGTTCCACCTATTGTTGCCTCTTCAAAGTCTCCATCCCAATTGATGAGCTGGATGACCCTTCAACAAATACATGCTTAAAGCCTTGAATGAGATCTAGAAAGAGTGCTAATGTATTGCATAAAGTTGTAGAAAACTCTTGCAAGTTTTCTAAACCTTGTACCTTTCCAAAGGGTATCCACATCTCCAAAGTAATTGCTTTTCACAAGATAAATATTTTGTTGCAGTCCATATGAAAAAAAAAAAGAAATTTTAGAAAAAATCACAAGCATCATTCTTCTAAACAAGCCAGAATAGTCCCGGAAATTCAAAAGAGTTAAATTTGCCAGAAAAACAAACAAATTCCTTGTGCAATTTTCCAATCTAAAACCACAAGATTGATTTAGGAAATGCCTGACTAGGGCACTAGATTTATTTTTTTTGCACTGATTGAACTGCTTGGCATTTTTACCAAAAAAGAAGTTATGAAGTTTGAAAGTGGTATGTTGGCAACATGATTAACTTAGAATTTCTTGTTGGCAACTTCTTGTCATACTTACACTAAGTGTTACTTCTTTTCAAGATTGAACTTTTGGGGATATTCAACAATCAATTACTTTTCTCCCATGATAAGATATTCATCTTCTGGTAATCATAATTGTGGTCGTGATGCAATCAACGAATTCAAATATCTTATTAAAGAAGCACATAAACGAGGAATTGAGGTCAGAGCACAGTTGATTCCAATCTCAATAAGCAATTTTATTCGAGAAAATTTTTAGTTTCTTTCTGATTGAGTTTATTTGAGCAGGTTTTCATGGATGTCGTTTTCAATCACACAGCTGAAGGCAATGAGAAAGGTCCCATTTTGTCATTTAAAGGTGTTGATAATTGTGTCTATTACATGCTGGCACCTAAGGTATTACTATTCAATTCCTTTAAAACACTTTACTATGTATATGTAACATATAGAGACGCGTGTTTAGTACCATTGCAGTTGCATTCCATGCCTCGAGGTTAATGAATAGCTAGTATTATTGGCATGTTGCTCCTTTATTTAGACACACGATACTATCATCTACATGCTATGATATATTTTTTTTAATTTATTCACAATCAGTTGTTATTTGTTTTGTTGACTTTGTATCATCTTTAACTTACATGATGTCTATCTTGTGATATCTTTGTTAATATTTATGATTAATGTTCCTATCTTCACCAACTATATTTGAGTTATGGCAGGGAACTCACTTTACATTGTGCCAATAAAATAGAAGTTAGACATTTATTTCACAGAAAAAACTCAAATTAGGAGAGAGAATGAGAGAACTTACCTGTAGAATCTTGCTAGAATCTGGAGTTGCTGTCCAGATCAAGCCCATTGTAGCCTAGAGTGGCTTCCTTCTCCAGATCTAATGAATTTGATGCAATAAATGGCATTGGCTGAGCATATCCATTTGGTCCATGCTGAGATCATGCTTAAGTCACTAGATTGAATGAGGAATAGGGGAAGAGAGGAAATAAAGAAAGGGAAAAGGGCAAAATAAAGAAAAAAGGATCCGTTCTTGCAAAAACATTATTGTTTTCCTATGTCAGCTTTATTTTAAGAATTTTTGCCAGTTAGGCTATCAAAAAATGGAATATTCTTTATCCATAATTGCAAGGTATTAATTGTACACAAATTAAAGTCAAAGCTTTAATTGAACACAATAGAAGTTGGAGGGTTGATTTGTAGATTTGGTCAAAGTTTGAATTTAAATCACAAATAGAATCGAGGCAAGTTTCATTGATGGTATGGTTGTAGGTATATATTGGCTGCAAGAGGCGCTTGGAAGCCACACATGAACCAACTCTAATACTAGTGTTCGGGTTATAGCGAAAGAAACAACAGTTTGTGTTGATGAACAATGAACTAAACCAAAAACTACAACAGTGAGGGTTGCTAGCAAGATATCTAGTGTTAATTGATCATGCACCTTTACTATCTCTTTTCCCTTTTTATAATATCATTTCAGGCCAATGATCCACTATGACTTGATCTTATTTTCATTGTTTCACAGGGAGAGTACTATAATTATTCAGGCTGTGGAAATACATTCAATTGTAACCATCCCGTGGTGCGTCAATTTATATTAGATTGCTTAAGGTACATGACCAAAATTATTCTGTGCCATGCTATTTTATTACTTGCTACTTCCTCATGTTGGTCTAACCTTTTTGGGCATAGATGTTTCATTTTTTTTGTTCATGGAAAACTTCTTATATGAAAGTCATTACTTTCAACTGGAAAAGAGAGATAGAAACAAAGATAAAGCGTACGAGAAATACTGTGGTAGCTTCTTGTATTTATATGAAAGCAAAAGGCTACACTTTTCTGCATAAGACATCAATAACACTCTCTCAAAAAGGCTGGTTCATATGTTTCATATGTTCCTAGCTTGTTACAAATATAATTCAGTTTTGGACCTTCTAAAGGACTTGTAAGCATGTACACCAATGTAAAGACTTTTAGAGTTTTTGCAACTTACTATGTTAAAATCTATTTCTAACCGAATCAAAATCAACTTTATTTGTGGTTTATTCAACAAAGCTTGGATTTGATGCAATATATATAATGGAAATCATTGATTGCCGAATTTTAGGAGTGCTGGAAATCACGGTAATCATTGACTGCTAATATTTGGGAGGAAATTTGAATTAATTTGATCCTGATTTTGTACCTAATTATGGGGCGAAATATTCTGATTTTGTTTGTTTCCTAGTTAAAAAAACACAATTTCTTCTTTTCGTTCAACATGGTATCCGAGCTTTAGGTTTTTTTGAATCATTTCTCTTCATGACAGCCTTTTATCTTCAGTTTCTCTATTTTTTTCTGTGGTCTCTCTGCCCTTTTTTCCAAAAATTTTAGAAGGTCAGAAGTTTCACAAATCACCGTCCATTTTGAAGAGACTACAATAAGTCAGACCTCTGGAGAATTGCAAAATATCTAGCTGGCATATAGGCTAAACAGAAAAAATTACCGGAGGTAGTCTCAATTTGTTAAAACTTTTCTTAAAGGAAAAGGGAAACTCAGCCACATACTTGGGACTGGACCCGAATTGGAAGATCCGATATTTGCTGCTTGGGATGAAGAAGATTCCATGGTCATGTCTTGGCTATGGAATTCCATGGTGCCAGAAATAAATGACACATGTATGTTTTTAGTTACTGCCAAAGAGATATGGGATGCCGTTTGTCAAACATATTCAAAGAAGCATGATGCTGTGCAAATCTTTGAGATCAAAACAACGATCTCCCCTACCAAACAAGGAAATCGGTTGGTCACAAAGTATGCCAATACTTCGAAGAATTAATGGCAGGAAGTGGATCACTACCAGTGTATTCAAATGAAGAACAATGAGGATGCTGTCATTTTGAAAAATTTCATAGAGAAGGATAGAACCTAGGAGTTCTTGGCTGGCCTTAATCTTAATTTGATCTAGTACGTGTACAGATCTTAGGAAAGGAAGAGATGCCTTCTTTGAATGAAGCAATATCAATTGTTCATGCTGAAGAAAGCTGGAGGGGAGTGATGCTCGATGTTCAACCAGTAGAAGGATCAGCATTGATCACAGTTGAATTAACTTCAAGAAAATCTGCTGAAGCAAATGCAGATAGCGGAAAATCAGATTTAAGAAGCAAGCATAAAGGAAATTTAATGTGTAATCACTGCAAGAAGTCGGGACACACAAAAGAGTATTGTTGGAAGTAAGTCACAAAACTCTACTTGAAAGTGGCAACAATAGGGACAAGCACATTCTGCCCAAGCCAACAGCACCGGTAGTACTCTCACTGATCAGACTGCTCCAAGTAACAAAGAGTTCAACAAGGCTGATATTGATCAACTGAGATTGCTCCTTGACTCATTAGAAGAAACTGCAAGTGCTACTTCATCAGCACTCTCAGGTAAGTTTTCTTCTCTGTGTGCTCTTAGTGTCTCGGATCATTGACTTCGGAGCAAACGACCACAATACCTATTCCTCCCACAATTTTTCCATGTATAGCCCATGTCCCAGCAACAAAAAGATTACTATAGTCGATGGTTCCTTAGTAACAGTAGCAAGCCAGGGAGACACTCGCATAGGAAAGTCCTTAATCTTGAAAAATGTCTTACATGTGCCAAAATTGTCTACCAACCTTGTTTCTGTCAAACAAATTACAAAAGATTTAAGCTGCAATTTGATTTTTTTGCCTACATGACGTGTGTTTTAGCACCAAGTTATGGGGAAGATAATTGGGCATGCTAAGGGAAGCCATGGACTTTATTGTCTTGAATCTCTAGATGGCTATGTGACACTGAGGCTGGTCAATTATCCATGGTCATGTCTAAAACTAGTATCCAAAATACAGATCAGATTTGGCTTAGACATGTTCAACTTGGTCACCCATCAGTTAGAATCCTTAGTATGATGTTTCCTTCTTTTCTTACAAATATCGACATCAAGCAATTTCATTGTGATATTTGTGAGTTTGCTAAACACAAATGGGTTTCCTTTCCTTTAAGCAATAAAAAATCTTTGTTTCCTTTTCAGTTGATTCATAGTCACATTTGGGGTCCATCAAGGGTTGCTAATATTTTTGGGGCTAGGTGGTTTGTTACATTCATTGACGATTGTACTCGAGTATCATGGGTTTTTCTCTTGAAACAAAAATCTGATGTGATCAAAATTTTTCACAACATGATAACAAATCAATTTGGTATGGGGATAAAAAGATTGCAAACGGATAATGCTAGAGAATATTTTAATCAAGTCTTATCCCCATTTTTTCAAAAAGAAGGAATTATCCATGAATCCTCATGTATTGATACACCCCAATAAAATGGAGTGGCGAAAAGGAAAAATGGTCACCTTCTTGAAAAAGCCGTGCCCTGCTTTTTTAGAGGAATGTTCCAAAACAATTTTGGGGAGAAGCTGTTCTTACAGCCGATCATCTCATTAATAGAGTCCTGTCTCGAGTTTTAGGCTTTAAGAGTCCTTCGGAAGTGTTAACAACTTTTTTTTCTAGATTTTCCCATTCCTAGTTGCCTAACTGCTTGTGTTTTTGGGTGTGTCTCCTTTGCCCATGTTCATGCTCATAATCAAAGCAAACTTGATCCTAGAGCCATCAAATGTGTGTTTGTAGGTTAGTCTTCCACTCAAAAGGGATACAAGTGCTACCATCCTCTGACCTATAAAACATATGTTACCATCGATGTCACATTTGTGGATCCTGAGAGCTGTTATCATCCTTCTCTTTAGGGAAAGACATCTACTTATGAAGATAAGGATGATTTTCTTGACCTTCCTATGCTTACACATTCACGTATGCCTAACTCTTTACCTAGTTCGAACCAAAACACTTACTTCAAACCCAACCAAAATTGTTAAATAGAACCTGCTCATGCCGTAGACAACCAAGAAATATCAGATGGTCTAGTATTCACAAAACCATTGCAAGTTTACTCGAGAAAGAAAGGGTCCATTGCAAATCTAGAGCAAGTCCATATGTCGAAACCAACACTTGGAAGTGAAACAGATGGTGAGGTAAATAATCCTTCTGTTGTTACTTGTGATAGTGTTGATTTAAATCTACCCATTGCAATTAGAAAAGGTACTCGAAAATGCACACAACACCTAATTTCTTATTTTTTGTCTTTTGAAAGAATCTCACCTTCATATAAGGCCTTCCTCACTCACCTAAATTCTATAGCCACCCTCAAACCCTATCCAAGGCACTAAGTAGTGAAGAACGGAAACAAGCAATAAAAGTGTAGATGGACGCACTCGAAAAAACCAAAACATGGGAGCTTGTTGAATTGCTAAAAGGGAAGAAAACGGTGCGATGTAGATGTATATTTTTAGGGAAATATAATGCGGATGGATCCCTTGAACGATACAAGGCAAGTTTGATGGCCGAGGGGTACACCCAAACTTATGGTGTGGACTATCAAGAAACCTTTGCACTGGTGGCAAATATGAATACTGTAAGGGTGTTACTCGCTCTTGTGGCAAACTTTGATTGGACACTATAGCAATTTTATGTAAAAAATGCTTTTTGGCGTGGTGACCTTGAAGAGGAAATTTACATGGAAGTTCTTCCAGGATTTAGTACAGGTAGCAATGGCAAGGTGTCGGCTGAAGAAAGTATCGTGTGGGTTGAAACAGTCTCTAAGAGCATTGTTTGGAAGGTTTACTAAGGTCATGCTAGCTATGAAGCATAAACAGAGTCAAGGAGATCACACTTTGTTTATTAAGCACTCTGCGACAGGGGGAGTTACAGCACTCATTGTGTATGTTGATGATATTATTGTCATTGGTAATGATCACCAAGAATGAGAAGCTCTTAAGGCTAGGTTAGCAAAAAGGTTTGAAATAAAGGATGTTGGCAAGCTAAAATACTTCTTGGGTATTAACGTGGCTCAATCAAAAAGGGAAATTTTTATCTTACAGCAAAAGTACGTGATGAATTTACTTAAGGAGACAGGGAAAATTGGTTGTAGACCTGTAGAGACACCTATAGATCGGAACCACAAATTGGGAGATGCGACTAACGACAAGCCTGTGGAGAAGGGAATGTATCAAAGATTAGTTGGGAGGTTGATTTATCTATCACACACTAGACCCGACATCGCATATGCAGTGAGTGTGGTAAGTCAATTTATGCATGATCCAAAAGAAGTCCATTTACAAGAATATTGCAATATTTAAAGGCCAACTCAGGTAAAGGAATTCTCTTCAGAAAAAGTTCAAGTTTGTGTTTGGGAGCATATACGGATGCAGACTATGCAGGCTTAGTCATTGATAGGAGATCAACTTCTAGCTATTGCACCTTTTTGGGTGGAAACTTGGTTACTTGGAGAAGCAAGAAGCAACTAGTAGTGGCAAGATCAAGTGTGGAAGCAGAATTTCGAGCCATGGCACTGAGAGTGTGTGAACTACTATGGCTAAAAATGATTCTCAATGATTTGAAGATTATAATAGAGAATCCAATGAAGTTATGTTGTGGCAATAAGTAAGCTATCAACGTTGCACATAATCCGGTGCAATACGATCGCACCAAGCATGTGGAATTAGATCGACACTTCAAAAAGGAGAAGATTGAGAGTGTGCTGGTATATACACCTTATGTCTTTACTGGAAATCAATTAGCAGATGTCCTAACGAAGGGATTAACTAGTCATGCATTACAAAGACCTGTGAGCAAGCTGGGAATGGAAAACATTTATTCACTAGCTTGATGGGGAGTGATGGAAATCATTGATTGCTGAATTCTAGGAGTGCTGGAAATCACGGAAATCATTGACTGCTAATATTTGGGAGGAAATCTGAATTAACTGGATCCTGATTTTGTACCTAATTATAGGGGGAAATATTTTGATTTTATTTGTTTCCTGTTAGGAAAGAAAAAAACACAATTTCTTCTTTTCATTCAACAATATATAAGCACTTCATTGTTGCAATGGAAATCCAAAGGCTGCAATGTTCAAATCCTTACTTCTCTATCAAGTCTTTTAACCAAACCAATTCACTCATAGTTAGAAAATAGCACTGTACTTATATTCGGCATTCAATCTCCCAATGACTGTTTTGTTTCTTATTTTTCCATTACCTTAACTTTCCACCAATAAACTCGATATATCCTGCAGTAGACTCTCAATCATCAAGATATCTGGCCCATTCAGCATTATAGTTATCCTCTATAAGTATGGCCATCATTCTAGTAGACCAGCACCTAGGGTACCATTAAGTACCTCAAAATGGCAATATCCTAGTTGCCAATAACTATACTTATGGAGCATCAAAAAGCTAACTAAACTGGCCGCAAGAGAGACATTTGCCTAAGAACTATCAAACAATTCAAGTTCCCTACTAAAACCTCTTGTATAATTTTGGATTTTATGATAACTAGCTATGATCTAGTACAAGTTGAGTACTAGTAGTAGGTTCGCACTTTGCAGAGGTTTAATTATTACAAATAACTTCAAAATAAAAATGATATATTACATATATTGTCAATCATGCTGTTATTAGAGTTTTATTAATATTGTTAGATTCGTCAAGTGTTTGGTACCCGCCTAGGTCCACATGAATGGCTCTTTTTAGACCAAGCTTGAGTTTAGATTTTTATCTCAAGCCTATATTAATTTGCAGCTATTCTTTTATGCAATCTTAATTCTAAAATATATTTAATTAGTATGAAATGGATGGGTTAGGCAATGCGTAAACTTAATTTTAAAGGGTAGTAGGGACCAATTGTTGGAACACTCCAGTATTTGTGCATTCTCAAACCTATTGATGATAGTGTGTTAATTAAGTTTTTACATATGCGTGTGCGTGTGTATATGTTATGCGTATGTATTTTGGCTATAAAGTGGTATATGCAGATTGACCGAGTCAAGAACATATTTTCCTTAAGAGAAGGATACCCAACAGGAGAACTAGCCATCTAAATGCCAAAGAATTATAGGCTGTCCCCAAAATCCCCTAGTTTGTATCTAACCTTGCAAGTATGACTTCAACTCTTGTATTCCAACACCTTCGTCGCTTGTGATGAAAAATCATTAACATTAGTAGCTACTTTTACTTTATTTTGGTGTGACATTAAAATTGAAAATGACTTTCCATCTTCTTATAAGTCCATAATCAAACAGTACTATGAGTCTATATATTTAGCATTGGGAGATTGTTTAGAACTTGCAAAGACTTTTTCAACAATAGACTAAACCTAATTGCTCTTGAGCAACAGGCCTGATTGTTGCATCACTTAAATTTCACCTTCAAATTCCCCATATAAAAATCCTTCTTCATATCTGACTGGTGTAATTGTAAATTGAACATGGTAGCAAGAAAAGTAAACAAACTGTAGGAAGTTTAGCCATAGGAAAGCATGTATCTAATCCTAATGTCTACATGTTATCCTTAGTAAACAAGTGAGCCGAATCTTTTTAATACCTTTTTGGATTAACTTTTGTTGCATACACACAACTATAATTAACCATTATCTTATTGCAAGTAGTGTAAACGTTCCTAACGATGATTCCTCGTCCGTAGTAGCTCTCTAACTAGGATGAGATAAAATTTCAATAACAAACTTGGAACAAATAATATATCGGTGAAAGTGCTCATAATTGTGTACCTATATGAAGAATAATAATAAGTTTTGATAATTAGAAGTTGGATAAGGTGGAAAAGAACCAATAGCTGAACCTGCTAATGATGCCTAAATTGTCTCAACGTGTTCAATTGGTGTATACCTGCAAATTAGGATGATAAAAGTGATTTCAAAGGACTGGTAGAGCTGAGGATTAAGAGGAATAGATGATGTATTGTGGTAGAGAAACTGAGTAAGAGGTGAAGCCAAATAGTTTATAAGATTTAATGATTGACAAGAGGTGGTTATAGAATTAGGGAGTAGATTCAAAGAAATTAAAAATTTGCAGTCCAATTTTGGCTAAGAACTGCAATAATTATAACTTTTTGGTAATCGAGAAATCCCAAAATGAAAAAGGTTAATGCATAAAGATCCAAGAAATCTTGTCTTAGAATAAGTTGGTAAACAAAATTAATGCACCCAATGATGTGAAAAATTAAAATAGAAGAAGACTTTTGCAGAACTAGGACGGCTGAATGAGGAAATTTATCCACAAGAATATATGAAGGTATTTGATTGACAACAGATGGTGCAGTAAGAATTGCATAGCTCCAGCAGATTTTTAGGATATTAATCTGAAACAAAGTACTTGGAGTCGCTTCCATGTGATGTCTAATCTTTTTCTTAGTTATTATGTTTTCTAGCGGAGTATGAAAAGGAAGATGATTGGTGTATAAAGGGGCTTAGAAAATATTTTTTTGACATCATGCTACGTAATATGTGAAACGATGTACTAAATTGAGTTTTAACTATATAACAGAAAAACACAAAAGAAAATGGACTATGCTTTAGTGCTATGTTTGGCAACGTGAATTTGAAAATTTGGATTTGGATTTCATTTGTTGTGAGAATAAAATGCATACATTATGTATAAATTAGTTAAGATTCAATATGATCATATGTTTGAAAGGTATAAAAACATGAATTTTAAATTCACCACCAAATAGTTATCCAACAAACCGATGAATATGAAAAATGATCATGAGTGTTACATTTACATGTGTTTTATTACACAATTCACACTTTTTTGAAATCCAAATCCATTCTTTAAAATCCAAGTTTCCAAATGCAACATAGAACAATTTTCTTTTTATTCGGGTAAGGGGTTTTAAACCCTGTTCTTTGACTTTGAGTAGGGGATAATGTACCAACCCAATTGACCAAAATGCTCAAGGTGCCATAGAACATGTCATTCTAGAAAAATCATCAACAAAGATAACAAAATTTAATTAAAAAAAAAAATCTTAGTTTGAGGTTAGATGATGCAAATTGTTTATATCATTTTAAACAAGTGGAAATGGATCTACGGCTTTTATGCTAACTTGGGAGGCAAAAAGAGCTTGATGTTTTCCTAGTTGACAAGACTCATAGTCTAGCGGCTAACCAAGATTTGGGACTAACCTCAATTTTTTTTTTTCCCAAGGAGGCATGACCTAGCTGAAGCTATACTTTATGTGTTCCTTTTCTAGGTCAAATGAATCATTAGGCTGACAAAGTCCTTTGTTGAAAAGAAAATAAAAATTTGTTGTAATGAATTTTTTACTCTCTTTAACTGACATTTAGATAAATACAATTTGATAAATCTAATTAGCATGACTATTGTCTGATGATGTTTAAACTTTTTAAAATGGTTTAAATCTTGCTTACGTGATTCTGTTTTACCTTTACATTCCTTGTAAATTCTATGATTAACAAAGTACTAGTGCTATGTTTGATAAGAAAGAAAATGTAGAGGAGCTTGTGATCGGATGGAAAAAACAATTGGAAAAAAAATGACCTATCATTAATTTTGATTCCTTCATTGAGTGGTAAAAGAATGGAAGACGTCAACTGAATTGAAAGGATCAAATCATCAATTGAATGAGTCATTTTAGCTTAGTTTAGTTAGTTTCGTCCCTTTTTCTCTTTAGAAATATTGGATTTTTGCAGTCTGGTATCCCTCTTAGTTAATGAGAGAATTGGTTCTTTTGCTCTTTTTTCTTCGCACATTCTCCATTCTTCCTTTTTCTCTTCCTACTAGACAAATTTTAAGAGTAGCAGTTTGCTAAAGTAAGTTATTTTACAGATAAGACTAAGCTCAAATGTAGGATAAGAATTAGGCATATTTATGTTGGTAAAATTATGTTGCCTTTTTTTATGAAGTTGCTTCTAGAAAATTGTTACACATTAACATAACATATACCCTACTACCTACTTAGGCTCTTATTCATCATATTGTGCTAGTTTTTCCTTTGAACTTTTCTTTCTAACAAAAGCTAAGGCTCATGACCTTTTACTACCCATTTCATTGCCAATTTATTTGCAACAACCCATCATCTTAGAGATCCATGTGTTACTTGCTCATGCAACAGATATTGGGTAACAGAAATGCATGTGGATGGCTTTCGCTTTGATCTTGCTTCCATTATGACCAGGAGTAGCAGGTTAATCTAAACAAACTATCACACATTTCCTTCAATTTCTATTGGCTTTTATCCTGATGTGATTTTTCTTTGTGCTTCTATGTTACAGCCTCTGGGATTCGGTTAATGTATATGGAAATCCTTTAGAAGGTGACTTGATAACAACTGGCACCCCTCTCAGCAGTCCCCCATTGCTTGACATGATGAGCAATGATCCCGTGCTTCGTGGAGTAAAGGTATACACCTTAGATTTGTTTCCTTATTTCCTTTTGTTGACTTGTCTTTTTACTAGGAGAATAATCATTTATCCTTCATGAAGATAGTTTAGAATTGCTTAGGGTGTCTTGGCATTGTGGCTATAGTCACAAGGTAACGAATTTGCCCTAGGATTAGGTCAAAATACTTAGTGAGTCAAGTAATACTTAGTTGTGTCAATGGCCATACAAGCAGGTATGCTTATCCTTTGCAGCGAGATACAATTTTCTTCTTTCTTATTTTTGTTCATCTTATTAACAGAATATATAGATATAAATATAGGTAATTTTGCAGTGAATACAAATAATCTAAACAATCATTAATGTTTTAATGAGTTGACATAGTTTATCTATGGATAGAAATTTTCTAAATAAAATCAAAATTTTCAATAAGCCAATACATAATAAATTTCCTACAATTTTTTTTCTACTTCTAAAATGATTTAAATACAACATGAAATCTAATTAACTAAATTTATTCAAATAGCAATAAATGAAAAGTTCTTTGACCTATAAAAAAACTGCCAATTAATTTGTATATGTATGTACCTTAGGATAAGTGCACAAGTTCAATGTAGAATAAATAAAACCTCTTGAAACTTAAATTAAATTATTATGTTAGTTCATTGCTTTGTAAATGCTCCAAATGTCATATATTGACGCAATTTAGCTCTCTCTGTAATTCTTCTTACCAAGAGTATAATTGGTGGCAACAAATTCATTTTCATTGTCATAAATAATCAAATCTGCCTTAGGATTATGTCATTAATAATCACTCTTAGTGTCGTCTTTCCATCTTGGTTTAAGAATGTTAAGTTAAATGAGGTTTGTGAATTTGCTACGCATCGACGTATATCTTTTCCCTTGAGCAATGAAAGAACCACAATTCCTTTTTCCTTGATCCATAGTGATATTTGGGGTCTTCTTGAGTTCCCATCATATCAGGGGCTCGTTGGTTTATCTCGTTCATAGATGATTGCATTGGGGTCTCATGGATTTATTTTCTAAGACAAAAATCTGATGTGAGCAAAATTTTTCCTATTTTTCATACAATGCTCAAAACTCAATTCAATGTTGGAATTAAGAGGTTAAGGAGAAATAATGCAAGAGATTATTTTAATCAAGTTTTATCTCCATACTTTAAAAAGTGGGAATTATTCATGAATCTTCTTGTGTTGTCACACCCCAAGAAAAAGAGGGTTGTCGAAAGAAAAAATGGTCATCTTTGAGCCTCTGTTCGTGCTTTGTTGCTCCAAAACAATGTTCCAAACACCTTTTGGAGGAAGCTATCTTTACAGGAACTCATCTAATAAATCATATTTTGTCTTGAGCCCTTGAATTTAAAAGTCCAATGGAGGTGTTTTCTAGGTATTTTCTAGATTTCAATTTTGTCAACTAGATCAATTCCTAGAGTTTTCGGGTGTGTCTCATTTGTTCATGTTCACTGTCATGGTTGAAGCAAGTTAGATTCTAGAACAGTAAAGTGTGTCTTCATAAGATATTCACCTAATTAAAAAAGTTACAAGTGCTAAAATCTTATCACTTGTAAAACCTATGTTTCTGCCGGTGTCAATTTTATTGAACAAGAAAGCTATTTTTCTAGCCCTTATCCTCAGGGTGACACATCATCTGTGGAGGATAAGGACTTGTTTTTTCAGAGAACTTGCCTTTGAGCTTATTGTAGAACTCACATCTGAACCCTTCGAACCTATTGTAGAACTCACATCTGAACCTTTGAACCCTTTGTAGAACTCGCTTCTAAACCTTTTGAACCCTCTTCTGTACCCATCCTAGAAGCCGAATCTATTAAGTCTCCTTTTAGTTCTTCTAAAGAGCCAATAAAACCTATGCTCACAAAGCCACTACACTCGAGAAAGATAAAGCCATTGATCAATCATGTGCAAGTTCAAGAAACCAAAATGTCACTTGGGAATGAGGTAAAGTCTTCTACTAAGATATCTCCTACTATTCTTGATTTGGATACACCTATAGCCACAAAAAAGGGTGTTAGAAAGTGGACACAGCACCCCTTATCCCATTTTGTGTCATTTGAAAAATTATCAACCTCACACAAGAACTTTCTTACCATCTAAATACTATAGCCATCCTATAGACCTTATTTGAGGCATTTGGTAAAGAGGAATGGACGCATGCAATAAGATAGAAATGGAGGCCGTGGAGAAAAATAAAACGTGGGAATTAGTAGAATTACCAATTGTAAAGAGACTACTACGCTGAAAATGGGTTTTCACAATGAAGTGTATGTCGGATGGATCCATTGAGAGGTATAAACCGAGACTAGTAGCCAAGGGATACACATAGACCTATGGGATTACACTAATGGCAAAGATGAAGACAATAAAGGTGTTGTTATCTCTAGCAGCAACTTATGATTGGCCTTTACAAAAGTTCAATGTGAAAAATGCCTTTTTACACGGTGATTGTGAGAAGGAAATCTATAAGGAAGTTCCACATGGCTTAGGCATAAATCTGGGTAAAAATGAAGTGTGCAAAGTGAAAAAAAGCATTGTATGGACTCAAACAATCTCCTTGGGCATGGTTTGGAAGATTTACTAAAGCAATTTTGAATATGAAGTATAAACAAAATCAGGGTGATCATACGTTTTTTATCAAGCATTCAGCTTCAAGGGGAGTCGCGACATTGATAGTTTATGCGGATGATATAGCAAATGGGAATGATCCAAATGAAAAAGAGGCACTTCAAAAGTATTTAGCCAAGGAGTTGGAAATAAAAGACTGGAAAATTGAAGTATTTCTTAGGAATTGAAGTAGCTTTGTTGAAGGAAGGAATCTTTGTTTCACAGCAAAAGTATGTTCTTGATATATTAAAGGAAACAACCAAACTTGATCATAGACCATTAGACACACCTATTAAGCAAATCATAGACTAGGAGAGTCTATGAAAGGAGAACCACTTGACAAAGGCATATACCAATGTCTTGTGGGAAAACTAATCTATTTGTTGCACACACACCTGGGCATTGCATACGCATGAGTGTTGTGAATTCAATTCATGCAAAACCCAAAGGATTTCCATCTCCATGCTGTATATTAGGTCTTACAATATATGAAAGGTAATCCAGGAAAAAGGGATTCTCTTTAGAAAGTACAAAAGTATGGAACTAGAAGCATTCACAGATGCTAATTATGCTAGTTGCATTACAACTAGAAGAGCAACATGTAGGTGTTGTACCTTCCTTGGTGGGAATTTGGTAACTTGGAGGAGTAAGAAACAACCAATAGCAAGACCAAAGTTTCGATTGATGGCACTATTTATTTGTCAATTGTTATGGCTTAAAATTATCCTAGATGACTTGAAGATTAAGTGGCCCACTATATTCTTTTTCTTTTTCCTTTTTCATCTTTTGTTGCCTCTACAGAAAACCAAAATTAGGTGGTGGACTACCGCGCTTGCTATTAGTTGCTGCCATTGACCTTCATCTGATCTTCATCTTATTTCACTCATAGATTCTCCTTTTTCTCCTCTTTTCGTTTCCTAGACTAGATTTGTGAAAAAAACCTCTAAAAAATTTTAGATCAAAAATCAAAGTTTGTGACAACCACTCCAAAAGGACCACATTTTGTCGTTCCAAAAGGTCTTATTTGTTATTATGTTATTTTCCCATCCTTTGCTCTTCTTCCTCACCTTTTTTGAAGCACCAAAACGTCCCTCCCATATGAACCGCCACTCTAATGTCATCAGGCGGCCATCTCTTAATGCTCAAAAGGCGAGTCCGAATGCGCTGTGCCAAGTCCGACACATATTCCATGTTAGAGCCTGTGTCATGTCATGTCCACATAAAGATGACACCTAAAGTGCCGAGTCCATGTAACAGAGATCTTAACTAAAGGATTGATGAGTTTTGCATTTCGAAAGATTAGAAGCAAGCAAGGGATGGAAAATATCTTCCCTAGCTTGAGGAATGTTAGAGATACAGCATTGAAATCCCAAGATTCTTGTGAAATGACAGTAATTATTGGAGATCAGTTAAAAATTAGTATGCTTGATTTAGGAGGAAATTAGTGTTGAATTTTTAGGAGAAAATCAAGTTTATTTTATTTTATTCCTTAATTGTGGGAGAGAGATTTTGTTTTAATTAGTTTCCTAGCTTGTAAAGTTGACTTGATTTTTTTTTTTGGCTTATAAAAGCCCTCTAATGTACATACTAGATGGCAAAAAATACTAATTTTTTTTTTCTTTCAGCATTTCAATTTCTTCTTTTCTTTCAACACTAATCATTAGTAGCAACAAAAGCAAACAGACGTAAGTTTAGCGATTGGAGAGAAGTATCAAAATAAGCAAAACCATTTGTTTGAGCAAACCCTTTAGCAACAACACAAGCTTTGAGATGAGCCACTGGACCATTAGGATTAACTTTAAGAACAAACATTCATTTACAACCAATAGCCTTTTTACGTCTAGTAAGTGTGCTAGTTCACAAGTACCATTATCATCTAAAGCCATTATCTTTTCTTCCATAGTAGCCTGCCATTCAGCATGAGCCAAAGGCCCGTTTGGGAACAAAAACAAAGTCTAGAGTGCCAAATGAAACAATGGAAAAGTGAAGACAAAAGTTCATGATATGCAAATAAAGGAAAAGGGTGTGGACCCATGAAATACGAACACGACGTGCAAGAGAGTCTCCAAGTGTCGGACACATGTTTGACATGGACATGGTTTCGACATTGCAGGATATGCGTTGGATATGCAAGGACAAGTAAAAAAATAAAGATAAAATCATATATGCTCAAAACATGGCCAAGACAGCTAGACATGTTCGAGCATGACTATACATGCTAGGAAACGCGATGGGGGTTTTTATGGAATCAACAATGAGTAAAAACACATCTCTTAAGAGGAGTCAAATGCTTGAAATCCATAAAATAAAATAGAAAAGATCGAGAGAAATGATAAGAATGGAGAGTTAAATGCTAGAATGAGCGGGAGTAGAAAGCAAAGTACCAATGTAAATATATTTCAGGGATTGAGAACAAGAGTGAGAGAAGACAGAGATAATACAAAACAAGAATAGTATGAAAAAATCTTGTCTAATAATTTAGAGTATGGTCTTTCGGCTTTCGAGTTTTGAGCTATTTGGTCTTAATGTTTTTTAAGGTTCAAATTTTTAAATTGAAAACTGATTTTAAAAATATAAAAGCAATTTGTGTGTTGATGTTTTTTCGAAAAATATCAATTTTACATTTTTATTGTATATTATTGTATAAAAATATTTTTATTGTCATATCTTGCCGTACTAATGTTTTGAATTTCTAAAAATCCACGTATTGCCATGTCCATGTCATGTCCTACACGTATTATGTGTTTGTGCTTCCTAGCTGTGAATAGTCTTTCAACAGGGAAAGATAGGACTAGGATCCATAGATGGAGAAATTGGCA
>JBBYHM010000018.1:668659-683720 GCA_038381775.1 Adansonia rubrostipa | reverse complement strand
TAACTTGAACCTATCTAATTTAATATGATTTTATTGGGTTGTTTTTTAAATCAGTTACAAGATGAGTTAGGATGGTTTATTTCAAAAAATTAACAGTTTTAAGTTAAAGTCAGTTTTCTAATAAACTCGCATCAATCTGTCTCGAAATTTTTATCAAAATACCCTTAAAACCTATTATTATCTTTTATATTTTGTTTAGTGTTTCATCCAACTTGCACTTTCCATTCTATACTGACAGTGCTAGTGATCTCATACTCATATATTCTTCCCCTTTTTCCACTTACATCCCTAATTATTTCTTTCTTACAACTTTTTTTCCCTTACCAACTCCATCTGCTACTTATTCTCAATCAAGTATGTTGATGTATGCCCGTCAACTAATCAAATTGATATATAGGGCATACAGTCAATGAAAAGCAATTACTAATTAAAGTGACATAAGATTTTTTTTCATGTCAGTAGTATGATTGACTATTATGAAATCACTCGTTCTATGTTACCTATGAAATTTAAAAGGTCTTACAAAGGAATTATAAATTATTATAATCATGAAATCCATATATTAAAGCCAAATTTCAAAAAGCGTTTGTAATCATTTTATTGTCAAGACAAGGCATTACCAGTGTTCAAAGATTAGCATATGTTATACCTTCTTCCTTATTAAGCAGCCGATATTATAGGTTGAAGTATAAAGGATTAGAGCTAGCAAAGCAAGTAGAACATGAAAAGCTTGCCAGCTGATAAGAAACCAAACTTAATCCGATTCGAGTTGACTTCAAAGTCAAAAGATTAAATCCGAAAAAATTTAAATTTGAAAAAGCTTAAACCTGAGAAAATTCAAATTTAGACCCCAAACTCATAAAGGCCTAAATACATTAAGAGCTAAACCCAAGATCGATTCGATCCAAAACTCAAAAATTCAAAATTATAATTGAAAAAAAATTGAGCTATAATTATAAGATTTTATTTAAAATAAAAGTATAAATACATGATCAAGTTTTTTCTAAAATAAAAATATTTAATTTATGAAAAAAATATTTATAAATATTATGCAATTACGTTAATAGTGTTTTATCAATAAAAGTAATTAATAGTGAATTTAAAATTAGATTATGAAATAAAATTTATTTTAAATATATTAAATATGAATCAAATAGTTTTTAGTACTATCATTAATATATTTATAATAATTAATCATAAAAAATAAAAAAATATTATTGTCTTAAAATTTGATTTATTATAAAATAATCATGTACAATATCTTTTTAATACTTATTTCATATTTAAAATATAATTTCAATATAATAATACTCGAATATACAAAAATTATATTATAATTTCAACATATGACTGAACTTAATGTTTTGTGTAATACTAATAATAGTATGAACAAATTTAACTTTAAATTATATTTTCCTTAACGTTTCAAACAAATAAAATATTAAATTTACTTGAAAATGAAAATATTATCTTGTAAATCAAAATATAAAGATTAAAAAAATTAAATAATTAAATTAAACAATATAATATCCAAAAAAAGTATAATTTTCAATTTCTAAAATCAAACAAATAACGTTTTTTTTATCATAAATATTTTTGCATTATGACTATTATTCATATTTCGAGTCTAAGCCAAGCCCGAGCTAACACAAAGAGCATTAATACCTTGTTTAGGCCTGATCAAAATCTAATCTAGCTAATGAACATATCAATATATAAGTTTAAATAAAAATATTAGGTCTATTAAAAATAATGAGTCAAGTATTGATTTCAACATTCAAAGCTTGAATTTAGTCCAATCCATTTTTTAATATAATATAACATATTATTTTTATTTTTATATATATTATGTAATTTATATCCTATAAAAATAGATATATATATAATATTATAGTTTAAAAATTAAAAAATTTGTTAAATTATTGATTTTTTAAAACTTGATAAACTTTTTAAAGATTAATACAAAAATAATCTATTTTTTAAAATTTTAAAAATAATCTAGACAAACTTAAATGGACCTAATTGCCATTTATAACTATTAACATGTTTAAACAAAATTTAAAGTTCATATTTCAAACCAAACTAAGCTTTGACAAATATATACAATACTTAAACCCAACACGATCATGTACACCTCTTAAGGTCCATGTTACCTAACACAAACATTTGTAAATCAAACTGTTTATTTATAAGAGGACATGGAGCTTTTATCTTCTCGCTAATACACGTATAATTTCCTTTGACAGACACCTTGGAGTAATTATGACCCTGATAGAAATCGGATTATATATACTTGTTCCTCCTAAGCACAAACTGAGATTAATTGAACAAATAGACAAGAAAAATGATCCAACCTCCTTACCAATTAATTAGTATTAGGGTTTTCTATTAAACCAATAAAACTTCAAATATTTCAAATTTGCAGCTATTCTAAAGAACAAGAAAACAAAAGAAATCAATGAAGCATGGGCAAAATACTAGTGCTTAAAATAAATGCATTTCTAAATTCCCAAATATTATTTCAAAGGTACATAGGGAACAAACAATACCAAATAAATTTCGCAACTTTAAGTTTTACTAGAATGGTTAATTTTAATGCACAAAGGGGGATAGAAATAAACCAATCATAGGCTATAACAAGATTCCTAACAGCTTTAGGCCTCATTTGCATGCATATGAGGAGCTCCACTGTGTGCCTTCAATATCAGCGTAACAGCTTTTGGCCTCATTTGCAAGCATATGAAAAGCTCCAATGTAATGCAGGTATGCCTCCATCTATCACCAGATCCTATTTGGCAAGTGACTTTCAGCGCAATTAAGCGCATTCTCACCACCCTACAACCTCTCCCACCAACCAAAACAGATTGGACCAAAGAGGCAGTCAACAAACTGCAGGGTCCCCATCCCCCTTTACCCTGGCTTTCAATTTTTTTTCTTCTTTCAAATACAGGAACATTTTCTTAGCCCTTTGTCTCTTTATATGCTAGTAATTCTAGGGGAAAGTTTTTTGGTAGGAAAACCTAAGAAATGGAGTGTAATGAATGAGCAAAGCCTACAAATCCCCAATCTAATCCAATAGAATAATGTATTGATATGATAGAATCACGTAATTCTCTGTAAAGTTGAAAAAAAATGATGTTTATTTTAAGATCACCAGTAAAGGGATGTCAGCATCTTAATGTTCAATCACAGACTATAAGTGTAGTGGGACATTTTTGGTGAGAAAAACTAAGAAATGGAGCGGAATGATCAGCAAAGCCAACAAACTCCAATCCAATTCAATAGAATAATGTATTGATATGATAGAATCACCGATAACTTTTTATTAAAACAATCACATTTTAACTCATTTCATACTATAAAAGAGAAATGACGGGAAGGAAAAAAAAAAAAAAGCAAACATGCATATAGAAAACAATGACAGGCAACATGTCAATAAAACTGCATGAGTTAAAATAGCTGCACTACAATAATCCATTCAAAACATTCACTAGAGCTCAAGATAAGTGCCATGTAAGAGACATAACACATCAAATTCATTTTCCTGAACTGGCACTTGGCAACTTATTTCTTCTTCAGATCATATTCGTCCACACATTTCTTAATTATGAACTACAATTATTGATCTTTGTAAATATAGTTAAAACTAAGAACTACTTCTTCAACAGCAGTTCTTGTCAGTTTCTTCGATAAATTCAGTTTTTGGCACTTAAAATTACAAAACTGAGAGCAAGAACTCAGACATGGGATTAGCGATATGCTCTAGGAAACTCAGCAGGTGAAATTGGAAATAAGGAAAAGAAAACTAGATAGAAAAATAATTGCATCAAGCTAGCTAAGTCATTTATGGAGCATAAACAGTGCTGGAAAAACATTTACCAAGATAATTTATCAACTTTGCCCCATAAACCATACAAAAGCAGAACAAGTCTAAATGCTTCTCTAAATTAGACCGAACAATTCGTGTTTTATTTCATGTTTATATATTTTGCCATGCCATAATCGTGTTTAAGATATTTTATATTTTTTAAATTTTGATACTTTAAAAATTTGCATTATATAGATTTTGATACATGTATTCGTGTCGTGTCATACATTTCATTATTTTATACATGTCAGATTCACGTAATCGTGTCTAATATTATCAGGTCTATTCCAAATACATTTTTATAAAATAATAGTTAGGTCAAGTTCAAGATCATCATCATGCACACATATAAAGGATTAACCAATGTAACATACGCCCTGAAGCATAAACTATAAGTTGAGCATTAGCATATAATGCACACAAAAGCAGCCAGAAGATATTCCCAAGTTCAAGATCGTCATAAAACACAAAATGCCCTAAACATTGAGTAACTTAAATTAATTTCCCTCTTTCTCTTCTCCCTTCTAACTTTCTAACAAAGACTCAGAATCCCTTCCCCTAATTTCTTTATTAACATCGCCACTTTGCTTTGGAACATCGCCAGTTTGTCAATAAAAAACTGACTTTTGTAGAAAATTTGAAAAATACTTGTGATTTAAAAATAAAAATCAATCCATTAGATACATTATCTTCAACTTTTTAATCCATTAATCTAATCGTAAACTTGATGAATTACCATAATAAGCTTCGAAACTCAAATCCGTAAAACAGTGGCAAAGCCAAATTTTACACAACTTGCTTCTGGTCCTCGGTAAAGAATACCCAAAGAAAGCAAGGTAAAGAGATAATCCAAAATGACTATAGTTCAGTTTGAACACCAATCCCAGTTTGTCACTAAGGAGAATAGAAATCACCATTTCTTCAAAATTGTTCAACTAAATTGGATACAATAATTTATAGCTAATAAAGCATTTACTTCACCTAAGATAAGCAGGGATCTTGATTCGGATAAAGAGCGTACTCATCACATAGGCAATGACAATGGAGGAGATCCCCGCAGCAGCGTACGGAACCTTGACACTCCTGGCCCTGTTCTTATCAAGTGTAAGATCCAGAAGGACAATCCCAATGCCACCAAGCACAAACATAAACCCGGAGGAGAGTCCTTCGATGATGTACTGACCGTTGACTCGGCCTGGAAGGAAGACAACAGGTCGGACGGAGCCAGTGGCAGGGTCTTGGGTAGAGCCAATGCCAGGGGGCTCCACGATGACGTCGTAGACGATGCCAGAGACAACCATGAAGTAGGTGAGAAGGAGGAGAGAAAAGACGGTCATGGGGGAAGGAAGAGAGAGGGATGGGAGCTTGAGGCGGAGGCGCGGGGGGCGAAGGAAAGAGTAAGGGATGACTATCAAGATGTGGAAGAGCGGGTCCACTGAGAATTGAGAGGAGGAGTCAGCTGCCGCGACAGCACTGACAGATTGGGATTCCGGTTTCGGAGCCATATTTATTTCAGATTTTCCCTCTGCTTTCTGTCCTTCGGGTTTGTGTTTTAATCGCTCTGGTCTCTAGGTTTTGATGATCTGCGGAAAGACGATGGTAGGAGTACATTCCGGAGCTGCCTCTATTCAGATGTTTTGGATATATTACATAGATATCCCTTAATTTTTTGATATTTTTATTTTGGTCATTACATATGAAAAATATCAATTTAATCCCTCATCATGTAAAATTTTTTTTTTTCTAGCTACCCAATTTTTAGAACTAATCGTTGTAGATCTCATAGTTTATAGCATTACGTTTACAAAAAGATAAAGTTTACATTTCAAGACTAAAGTAGAATTTTTATGCATCTCTGTATAATGTATGGAAAAAAAACCTACATCAATGCATAGAAAACATAGGTATAAGTTTAAGGTTGATTTTTTATACCTAATAGAACCTTAAGACACATTCGTATCCCCATTGCTCTGATCTTATTTAAATATCTGTTAAGCCTATTTTACCTTGCACTATTAGTCATTGCACAACTTTAAATACCAAAATGAACAAATATTAGATGCTAATAAAAAAAGAAGACAAACTTAAGTTGTGAACACTCTGTAATTACTTAATGAAAAAAATCCTACCTAATAAAAAGTCAGAAAGAAAATACGAATAAAAACAAACATCCAAACTGGTCACTAAAAATCTTTGTTATTCTTAAATGAAAAAGAAAAAAGCATAGTGATAATGGGTGGTATTATCTGCATCCACCACATTGCATTGCCATTGAATGAAAAACATGGGCCCTTTCCTAAATTTTCTATTTGTTGATGTCAAGATGGATGGTGATCTAATCAATAGAATATAGTATATTTCCAACTCTAGTCTAATTTAATTCACGAAAATCAAAACTTGATAGGTGTTACTTAGTATTAAGATGCTTTTGATCTAATTTTCTCTTGTTTTCATTGCTTTTTCCCCCCTCACTTTCAAGAGACACAAGATGCGATTAAAGTATATGGGAGGTATTTATACTATTATCTAGTGCAAATTAATCTCTTTTATGTTAAAATTGAATAATTTAATTATTGTTCTTTTAAAATTAAAGTAAAAGGGTAAAATACTAACTTTCATAACGTAAACAATTAAAAAAACTAACATAATATATAATTTTTATTAAATGACATGAAGTTTAAAATGCTAACGTGGTGCTAATAAAATATATTTTTTCAAGTTGACATGAATAAATAAGAAACATAGTTGTTAAAAGTGTCAAAACATAACCCTTTAGCTACTAAGCATTTTCAACAACATATCGTAATAAAAAAGCCACATCAAATTAACTTCGTACAAAAATTAAAAAGAACCCTAAATTCACATACCCCTAATCGATAAATTGCAAACCCAATGATCAAAATCAAAATACAAAGATGCAAAAAGAAGAACTAAAAGCCCAAAATCCCTAAATTGACCAAAGAGAGGAAGAGATCGAACTAAAAGAGAAAAAGCTAAATTAGGTTAACAAGTTCTTAAAATAGTTGAATTTCTTTAGTGTTTTTATGAGTTAGGTTAAAGAATAATTTTGGGTTTTTTGTTGATAATTACACAAATAAAATGAAAATGTTTGGGATTTTTAGTTATGCAAAGTTTGTTTAATTACTAACATTTGTGTTGTGTTAGCTGAAATTTGTGTGCATTGTTGGGTTAAACTATCCAAGTTCCTGTGAGATTGTTGATTATTGTTTAATTGGTTTATAGAGCATGCTAGAGATTTTCTTAATCGATTTTTGTGTAATGCCTAGGGTTTATGTAAGTTTACACTTTCATATTGCTGGGTTGACGATGATAAACTTTCTTCATGATTAAAGCTAAAAATCAATGTAGTACCGATCAATTAGGCATATATATTTTTATTGTTAATAGCTTTTTAATATCAATGTTTCAGGATTGATTTGGATGCTAGTCCAAATTAATGGTTGTCTTTTCCCTTCAAATTTCATTTTTAAGTAGATTAATCGGATATAACTTAAAGAATCACTTTAGAAGGGTTTGGTTTAAGATTAATTTGTACATGTTGGTTTTTCAAACATACAATATCCAAGTTTCAATGTGATGAACATTGTGTAAACTATTGGTTTCTAGAAAATTGAATTCCTCTATCATATTTTTTTTTTATAGTTCAAATTTCAATCTTTAAACTTAGATAAAGATCAAATGAGATTTGGGTTTTTTAAAGCAAAATCAAAGCAAAATTTAACTAAAAGGGTTCATGCATCATTCGAATGGATGAATAGGTCTATAAACATGCTATGTGATTTGATGAAGAGCTAACTTTAGTAATTATGACATTCAAGGACCTTTCAAAATATTGTAAGAGCAGGTCTTGAAAGTAGGCTAGAGAACATGGCTTTTATTATAACAAATTGGCTGACAAAGAGGTCTTTTTTTTGTACTGCTATCACACACAAATTTAGAGGGAAATTATTACCATAACTTGGCCTTGATCTAGCCTAATAGGTTTTCCATTTTCAAAAGAGAAAAACTACTGCAAAATTTGTTAGTATATGCCCCAAAGCCAATTGGCTCGAATGAGGCATATATTACTAAATAATGACTTGGTTTAATAATATAATGTTTTCCTTCATGTTAGTAGAATGACTAACAATCATGAACTACTGACTAGATGAAGCTTAATATCATGCTTTTGGCTTTGCAAAGGATACAATTATAGGATCCTTATGCATTAAAGTTGTTTTTCTAGAATAGTTATTAGTAATCATATTGCCAAGACAGGGCATTAGCAATGCTAAAAAATTAGCATGTGTTATGCCTTCTTACTTATGAAGTAGGCAACCGATCTTATGGGTTGAAATATATAGGATACTTAGGATGGTACATGGATGCTTGTTTTGTAGAAACAAGTTCATTAAACATGGCCCATGTGAGATCTCCATTTGGTAGTGTCACTCAAGTTTCTGAGGAAATGTTCTTAACTACTAGTCATGTAACTAGTCCTCAAACTTGTGATGCCAAGTCATCTTGTATAGAGAGTGTCATGTTTTGATTCCATCACAACCGGGTCCACAATAGATGGATGCCTATGGTAGGTTGGTTTTAGATATGGCATGAACCATATGAAGGTTGATAAGTAATCTATAAAGGATTTACCACTCCAAGTGACATTAAAGATATATCTGATTTGTTCTTGGCTTTGGTTAACTTGATAAAGCTATTGGCCAACACATGATGAATTTAGGAGAAACTGTTTCTCTATATTCATAAGGTTAACCATAAGTTGCAGAAGCTAACATAGATTGATATATGAGTAGACGTTACATCATGGTCATGGTTTTTCTAAGATATTTGGTGGAAGGACTGAATTACACTGCAAGGCTGGTTATTGAAAGTTGTCTTCGAGGTTATATTGATTATTTAACATTTAGGTGGTTATAATGGGTTGCTGGATCCCCTTTTTAATCTATGAATATAATTAATGAGATAAATTAGATTTATTGCCAACATGTTAGGAACCTAATAAGTCACACGTAATAAGATGATCTGTTGGATTAAAACTGAGATTTAATTAATTATGACTTAATTAAATAAAATGTATAATGAGAAGAAATTGATTGAATTAGTTCAAAATTGAATATTATTAAAGACATACATTAGATTTGTCAAATCCAATAAGAGATGTCTTAATGTGGCAGTAAAGATAAAAATGTCTTATCAAGATATTGTTTAATAGTAGGTATGTAAATAGGGATATCTTGGTTTTGGGCCACATAATTATTTTTGACAAATTAAATAGTTATTTGATAGTTATTTAATAATATTTCCATGAAGTAAAATTGTTTTACTTAGTTGAGAAATTTAATTGAGAATTAAATATTCTTGTATATAAATAGGGGTTGGCCCAAAAACCCTAATTATTAAGTCAAATAAGCCTTGTTTTAAACAAATCCTATTTAGACTTGATATGAGTTAGGCACAATAGTGATGGCCCTATTAGTGTTGGATTAGGCTAAATATTAAATAGTTAATTTTGGGCTAATCTTAAATGGACTAGGTAAAAGAATTTTACCTGGATCCCCATGAAAACACCAAATGTGGTGCCACCTATTGTGTTCAATAGGAATGGCCTCAGTTGACCACTTAGTTGAGCCTAACCTAATTTTAGTTGTATAAATATACATCTATAAGAGTTTTGGTGGCTATAAAAAAACCCTTGGTGCCATTCCCCCTAAATCATTAAGCTAGGTCGGCACAAACCCTAGCTCTCCTTAAAGCTCTATGCACTACGTTCATGTTTGATGATCTAGAATCGTTCTTGATCTGGAAAAAAGTGAAAAATTTGTTTCTATCATGAGAGAGAGTAGTCGCTATTCATATGAGGCAAAATACTACCTTTATTACATCTTTATGACCTTTCTATAGTGCTATTTCACATCCTTGTTGACTTTTATACAACTTCTTAAAACTACTCTTGGTTGTGTGAGATTAAAAGTGGCTATATTCTACCTATAGGTTAAGGGTTTAGAAGCCTTCTGGCTAGCACCAGAGAACCATTGGCCCTCAGCTTCAATAGACATCTATATGTATCACCATTAAAGGCGAGACCCTTGAGCAACTTGTGGCCTCAAAGAGAGATTAAAGTAACCAAGCCATGGCAACAATTGTGTAAGGATCGACACACTCAAAGTTGTAAGTCTTTGAGTAGGTAAGATCTTTATCAGATCTATGCTTTAAACTGCCAAAAGAATTTGGCATCAAAATTTTGTGAGTGCAATTTGCTAAGCTTTTAAAAATCATTTAATATTTTTCATCGACATTTTAACAAATTTATTGATTTACTTAGATACTTGGATCCACGTTTTTTATCAAAATTATTACTTTCTCTTAATTATCAATGTTAAATCATTTTAATCTTGGTAGTATGATAGATAATTTGAATATGAGTAATCCTTCAAATTTTGGTGATCCTTTTAATTATGACGTTGGTTAGTGATTTTTCTATGTGGTATGAAAGCTCACAAACAAACGTTATAGAAGAATCAAATGTAGGTCATAAATTTTATGGATATGGAAATTATAAAGTTTTTTTTTCTTGTTTGTTGTTTCTAAAAGGAATCCTGTATCCCGAATTCAAAAATTTAAAAGAATTTATTCATTTAACAAATCAAGAATTGGCAAGAAATTACATGCGTAGCAAAAAAAATCAAGATTTATATCAGACTCCTTCAAGATCTTTGAATTGTGTTTACATGTGATTGCAAAATTTTTTTAGCAATTAAATCTTCAAGATAAAAGATCATATCTTTTCAAAGACTCGTAACTTTGAAGGAAAATCCCTGTAAGAAAATCCACCATGAAAAGATTACATCCATGTCTTTCCGAGATCACGTGTGTTCCAAGTGCAATGCCTCAATGCTAAGCCATATATACGATAATAGGAACCTTCTTAAGGTCTAGGGTTTCTCTAGTGCTAGCTAGAAGATCTTAGGATCTTAAACAAAAGATATATTTTTTTGCTTTCTCTTCCCCAAGAAAAAGGTTGACAAAATTTGTAGTAAACAAAAAAAGGAAAAAAATGTAACAATTGCAGGGTTTCTTGATTTTTTTATTTTTGGCCACAACAACTTATGAAAATTCTTGATAAACAAAGATCATGAAAAAAATCAAGAAGCAAGAATAAAAAAGTGGTGCAGCTAATCACATTATCCTTGGTCGAGACTTGGAAGTTTTTTGAACAACAGTGGCATCAACTTCTTTTAGGATTGGCCAAAATTAGGGTTTGTTAAAATTAACAAAGCCAAAATGTATTAAGAATGTAATTATACATTGCTAGTTAGGTTAAGCTATTAAAAGATTGTATCAAGATTCACTCAACCTAATGGCTAGCCCAAATTAGTGTCTATTATGAAAATAGGTAAAACTATTTTACATAATACAGCCAAGATTGGGCTTAGATATTAACTAATAAATATCTTGCTTAATCCATCACCTATTTGGGCCCTTAATATGTACCTAACCCTAGTATGTATCTAGTTGGACATTGTTTGAAACAAGGCTTATTAGATTAACTTAACAAGGCTTAAGCTAACCTTAACTTTACATATAAGAATATTGATTTCGAATTAATTTTTTTACTTGAGTAAAGCAATTTTACTTCATGTAAATTTAATTATATATTTATCAAATAATTATTTAATTTACCAAGAATAATTTTTAAATAATTATGTTAGTAACCAAGAATTAAATTTAGCCATTATTGGGACAACTCTAATGACATGTCTACTAGTAGACATTGTCTTGATATGTCACACTTACCATTCTTGCCTAATTAAGAATCCTTTTTAGATTTCATAAATCTAATTTGTGTCTTAATAAATCTTTAATTAAACTAGTTCAATTAAGTGTTCCATAATATATCTTTTATTTAATTAAGTTATACTTAATTAAATCCTAGTTTTAATCTAATTAATCCATCCTATTTTGTAGGACCCATTAGGTTCCCAGTATGTTGACAATGAATGTAACTAACTTCATTAATCATGTTCATAGATTAAAAGCAGGATCTAGTAACCCATCATTACCATCCAAATGTTAAAAAGTCAAATATGACCTCATTGAAACCTTTTAGTGACCAGCTTACTAATTTAATTTGGTTTTTTCACCAAATATCCTAGATTGAGCTTGAGCTTAGTGCAGCGTCTACTTATGCTATAAAACATATTTGTTCCTGCAACTTATGGTTAACGATGTCGTTGCGTGCCCCACCTTTAAAACTTCAAACAATTTGAAGGGTAGAGTATGCTCGACTTAAAAAAATGATGGTTGGTCATGGTCAAGCCTTTGAGCTATCCCTTGATCAAGATTTGGATTTGGCATAACAATATGAGAGGGAAAGAGACTGTTGGGCGAGTCATTTGTCTAACTAGTCTTGAATATGGCCGTAAACTTGGAGTTGCCACTGATCATTTTGGGCCAGGCAGGATCTGATGCCTACTAAAAACAATATTTTAAGTTACGAAACTCGAAACATCAGTTTCAAGGTTTATAAAGTCCAAAGATTCATTGGTTCAGTTCGAGCGTTGGTTAAATGCGAGGAAGGATTAACATCCCTATGACACCCAAAATCGACACCTATTAACTATATTTTACATTGGTCTCAGTTAAATAGGTTCCATTCAGCCTTTATTTAGATATAATTCCCTTTAATGCATGAAGTTTTGTAAAAATAGATTTGATTTTTTTTTAAATAGCTCATCTATGCACCTCAGAGATGTGAGGAATATAGGGAGTTTTTATAAATATAAAGTTTGGATTAAGTTTTGAAAATTTTGATATTTCGTGTTAGGCACTGGAGAGATACCAACATGAAACATCTCCTTGTAAATTTTATTGGAAAAATGAATTTTAAATATGAATACACAATAATTACTACAAAGGAAACCAGTTAGTGAGGTGAAAAAAGTAAAATATAATAATATCATAAACAAGCAATCACAAACAAAAGAATGTAAGAAGGAGGGGTAATCAAAATGTATCTCATAATTGCTTTCGATTATTGAAGAATAACAGAGATGAGAATTTTAGAGATAGGTCTGGATTCAATGGTAATTTGAAGAATAAAGATGAGTTTTTTTCAAAGAGTCTGAGGCATCTGGAAGAGAAAATTGTGAGCGTTTATAAGGTAAAACGGGTTGGAGTATCCTCTGGAAGAGGTAGGGTTAGAGTATCCCCAAAGATAATGTTAGGAAAATATTAGGAATAAAGAAAAAAATTTGTATCTTTCTAAGAAAAATAGGGTTAGAGTATCCCCTCGGAGTAGTGGGGTTGAAGTATCCCCAAAGTTAGGAAAACATTTAGGAACAAGGAGAAAATTTAAATTTTTTAATTAAAAACGAGGTTAGAGTATCCTATTTGAGTAATAAAGTTGGAGTACTCAATTAATGAAATTTTAATATGAAATCCTATTTTTTTATATTTTAATCTTGATTCCAGTCAAAAGAGGCTAATGTTGTAGGGAAACCAACCTGGACGCATTTTGAGACATTCAAATGTCTAGATAAAAGGAGATTTAAAAACTAAGATAAAAATTGAAGACAACATCGTGTCACCTCCCTTCCCAAATTTATTTTAGGTTCATCCGAAAGCTTTAGGCAATGAATAATGTATCATTAGAAAGATAACTCGATAAGGTTTAATGTAAAAATATTCCAAAAATTATAGACGATCATTTTCCAAGCGGAATTAATTTTTAAAGTTAAGTCTGTATTGACATTGGTAGCACATGCATGGGAAAAGACATGCCCAAATTTGAAAAATCATTTCAGGCTCATCAGAGATTGTTAAATGGTGAACAACACCTTTTCGGAAAAGGAATTTCGTAAACATTTTAGGAAAATACTTAAAAATTTCATCAAAATCATTTGATAGGCCAAAATGGCTAAAATAGAATTTTGTACATTGGTTCTAAGGGTTCTGGCCAACAAAGGTTTGAAAAATCATAACTCCCTCATCTAGGATTATTAGAGGGCAAATAAGACACTGTTAGAAAGGTACTTCGATGTCCTTTAAGAAAAAAATATTAGAAAAATCAAAAGAAATATTTTATGCTTCAAAAATGATTTTCCAAATTTGGATTAAGTACTGTCAGAGCACAAATAAGGGGATTATTTGATATTTTGATTTTTTTGAAGATAGGCTCAAGTCTAGGACATGCGAACATCCATGACAGAAAGTAACATGGGCTTCACAAGTTCATTCCATATTCTCGAAGTAGTTTGGGATGACAAAATAACCTGTTGACCATGTTACTAAAGGGAAAATGATGAACTACTTAGTGAAAATGATAGAAAAGATGAAAGATTTGACTTTAAGCATAATTCTCTTGGTTCTTCTTATTGTTAAAGGTGTTGGAGTGGGTTATTTATAGCTTTGATCATGATTCTAGCTGTTGGGAACATTTGGTGAAGGAATATAATCGTTGGAGCCTTCAAAATGTCATTTCCCATTGTTCCCCATGCCTCTATATCGATACAATTAAGTGGGTATCGATACATTATGTCTAACGATCCAAAATATGACCGTTGAACAGTCTTGTATCGATACAGAAGGATCTGTCTCAATGCATGAACAATACATGAATAGTGATTTCTACATTTTAAGGTTATTTAGCTACTGCCAAGCATTGTATCGATACATACACATAGTACATCGATACAATCACATGAAAATCAATTTTAAGAGGTTTTTCATGACTTTAAAACATGTAAAACTTATCTAAAAAATATTTTATATAAAATTATGTATTAAGAACATATTTTTGAGTGCTTGAAGAAGTTAAAACACCTTCTAGTATTTTTCAAAGTGTTTATGAAATATTTCATGGAAAAATACTAATCTTGAAAATATTTAAACAAGCTAATTAAGCTTAAGTTTAGTTATATCAAAACTAAAATTAATTCAAAGCTAATATATCTAACAATCTCCCCTTTTTTGATATGACAAAACTTAAGGTAAATTTACTTGTAAGACCCCCCTTAATCATTTAAAGCTTTTCAATAAAACTCTCCCTTAATAAAAGTATTATGAAATGGATTTTTTTTTGAAGATTTTATCTTGAAAACACTTGGCAATGGCATTTTTGGTCATATTTGGCTTCAAGAATACCAACACACAATGTTAAGGATTTCAATAATA
>JBBYHM010000018.1:636949-651071 GCA_038381775.1 Adansonia rubrostipa | reverse complement strand
AACCAAAATTCGAGAATAAAAAACGGATAGAAAAAACCAGTAAAACAGGTTTTATATATATTAAACCCAAAATAAAACTAAATTCAACCCAAATTATAACCCAACAACAAACCCAATTCAAACCCAAAACAAAACCCAACATCAAAACCCAATATAAACCCATTTAACTTAAAAATCAAACCCAAACCCGAAGGGGAGTCCCTACGCCCCTAACTCTTCTTCCCCGCCCCCCCACCCCACCATCATCTCCAAGGCTGACGCCCAGCTCCTCCGTATCTGCAAGCTGTCAATCCGGCCTCATAAAAAGGAAAAATCCAAAGCAGCACCAGCCATCGTCGGCCACTCCTGGTCCACCGTCCAGTTAGTTTACTTTTTTTTCCATTTTCAAATCCATTTCAAAGCTTGTTAGCTTGTTTATATTACTTATTAGCCTGTTCGCTCGTTTATAGTAAAAGTACTCATATTATTTATTTTTATTTTTAAATTTTTAGAATTTTTTTTATTTTTGATTTTTTTCTAATTTTTTATGATTTTTTGCAATTTTTTAATTGCTTAGGATATCAAAAAATCAATTGAACCAATGGTTGAACCAATTAAATCAGAATCAACGGTTCAACCGATTTAATAACTAATTTGATTTTTTTCAATTTTGCATAAAACCAACGTTAATGTGAGATGGAACAACCATATTTTCTTTAAGAAAATAAAAAATATCACATTTTCTTTGCAGATTGAACAATAAACTCAAATACTATAAAATAACAGGAATAACACTAACATATCAATACATAAATGCTTCACGGTATCTATAGCTCAAAATATTTCTTACATCACAAGATTCAGAATCATTTGCTATTCTCTTTGTTTTCCCTTTTTTTTTTTTTAAGACTTAATATTTCTTGCATCACAAGATTCAGAATCATTTACCAAAGTGCTACCATCAAAATGACTCAGTGGAAATCAAGTTGCCCAGGTCAAAAGAGATGACCATTAAAAATTTTTACCTGCAGGAGTCATGCATCAGTAACTTTGCTGACAATAGCTAAGGCAAGCTTTGCAATGCTTGATTCTGGGGATTGGCGCAGCCGTCCAATCACAGGGAACAACTCCGATGAACGGAGGAACTGTCGGCAAGTCGGATATGCACACATCTTTCCCAGTGAAAAAAGAGCTATCTTTAACGGTGATTCATTAATGGCATCTTTTTTGCTTGGGTTTAAAGCAACTACTGAACAGTCAGCTACCAATTTTAATAATGCCTGCCAAAAAGAGAGATAAAAAAGGCAAGCAGGAATCACCGTTCAAGTTATCGTAATCAAGATGGTAAATTTGATGGCAAGAAATAGCCTGCCCGCCAGCCGAATCACCTGTAAAATCCATCCAATAGGCTGGACCTAGACCAGATTTTGTAATCGGGCTGGTCAGACTAGTCCTAATTACTATGCATTCAACAAAAATTTTTATTTAAATTTAATTATAAAAATATTAATATTAATATAAAAATAATTTTTTAAATTTTTTAATATTTTAAATAGTAAAATGAATTTTCGAATCTGGCCAAAATAAAAGTTTTCAAGCTCAAACTTAGTCTAACCCGATTCATAGATATTTCTAGTTGTTCACTATATTACTCAGACTTTATTTTCTTTAAAGCAATCATTTCAGTCCAATACGTATTCAAATATGTATATAGAATATAATCTTCTAAATATATTAAAAAAAAAAAACTTCAAAAATTTTATCATATTGATGTTGGACACATGCTTCTATCCCATACATCTAGAGTTCAAGTGATATAGGTTGCTCATGTCATGTGGGCCCTATTGCAGTCAAAATACAATCAACGGTTTTCTGACAAGAAAAAAAAAACTCCAGAAGCATACAAATCATTGGAACCAAATATTACTTAATGACTTAAAAATGTGACTTCGTGGGGCCTAAAGTGCTTAACAGAGAACATATAAAGGTTCTTCTGCACTGCTTCCCATAGCTTGTTTGATTTGTTGTTATCAAATATTCACACAAGCAATAGCACAAAAGATTAATGCACGATGTCGACATACCTGCATGGCCCCCTTGGAGATGATTTCTTCGCAGAGCTTGTTTGAGTTGCGTACCAGATTACTCAATGCACCTGCAGAGTTTGCTTTAGTCTTGTCCTCCTCTGCTGAAACCAGCAGCTTTCCTAGTTGAGGTATCGATCTCCGGAGTTCTTCGTACAATGTATCGTTATGGTAGGCAGCATTTCCAATCTGTGGAGAGAATGAATAAGCAGCTTTAAGTTATATCCATATTATGCCATAGCCACACAGAGCCTAGGACATGCTGCTGCTAAATTTCATAATAGTTAAGAACAGATTGTACCGCAAAACATGCGAATTTCCTTGTCCGTCTGTCTGGATCGGCACATCGATCAATAAGGAGCCCGATGATTTGATGTCTCGCCTGCATATATTAACTTGGACGGTTAAGAATCAGACAACAAATAGCCTGCAACATAATATTTCATATGGCGTTCGTGTTCAATGACCAATGAAAATGAAAGAATCATAATATGTATCTCCAAATAATTTCTACAGTCCGTGTAATAAATTTTAAAATGCTGACAGATAATACAGAATAATGGTTCTCAACAGTTTACCTAGGCAAACAAAGCTGTACATCGTCTGGTACTTACCAGTGAATCGTAGAAGTATGCACTATGGCGACACATGTTGCCTAGGGCATTGCAAGCTTTGGCACGAACATTGGGATCTTCATGACTGAGAAAGCCCCGCAAAGTATCTAAAATTGAAGCACTATTAATGCATTCATAGAAACCCTGCATAAACACATTATTCAAAATTCATTAGTCAGACCATGGGCTCACATTCATGGGAGAGAAAATCATTCGTCTCTCCTTGAAGAAAAGTACTATGAATCAAGCAAAAACAGGTACAAAGGAGGAAAAGCTTCAATTAATTATTTCAGGAATTAAACTTACATCACAACATAATGACTATAAAGGACATGAAAGAGTAACAACTCAACGATGGTGACAAAAGGTTATCAAAAAAAATCATTAAATAGAAAATTACAAGATCACCTTCATGGGACTGATCAAATAAGAGCAAAAGTTTTTATGTTAAATTGCCAGATGAACCAATCATTCAATTTTGGAAAACAAGGGTCTTAGCACTGTGTTTTAGAAAGCTAAACTTAACCATGGAAAGGACCTAAATTAGCATTCACATCTCGTGATGCAGCAGGAACTATTTAATGAAAACAACCTGACCTTATCCATGCGAGCTAGATCAGAAACAATCATCAATGTGTCCAGTATGACTTCTCTTGGAGTTGAAGAATCAAGCAACCTTCTCATTCTATTTGGATCCAACAACCCTTTCCCTACTAGTTGAACTGCAAGTGGTCGATGTCCTATCATTTTAGCAATAAAGGCAACAGCCCTTCCCAGATCCTTTGACTCTAATTGTTCCAAACAACGAAGGACGATGCCAGGCACTCCCACCTGAGAATTTCAGAAGATATTAGGCAAGTATAGGATCTCAATAACTTGAGACTATCTTAGTACTGTAAATATCATTCACATCAAAACTAAGATTGGAATGCAGACAAGCCCATCAAACATGTGTGTTTCATGACTATTTACTTTGGGTTGAGGGGACGAAAAGCACTTAAAGAAATAAGAAATTATCACTAGAAATTTACTGATTTGCTCATTTAAAGCAGTGCACAGTTTTGTGCTTTGAACGGCCAGAAACAAGTTATAAACTGCAAATATAACAAGCAAAATTCATCTAAAAAAAAAATGGAAAACTCATTGAATGGCACATTTTCTCATGATGACCCACAAGAAAGCAGGCAGGACAAGCATCCCCACTCCAACCTAAGGCCTAGAAAAGAAAGAAAGTGACAGGATCTAACCTCCAGGAGGACTTTAATATATTTTCCCATATCTTCCATAATTGCTTTCACCAACTCCTTGTCTTCCTTGCATACTCTCCCAGCAGGTGAACCCATGTTGAGAATGAACCCACTATTTACAGAAGCAGTAGCAGCTGGCAACCCAGGAGCATTTTGTACAACAACAAAAGGAAATGCTAAGAAATCAATTACCGTGTTTATTGTGTCTCTGACTCCATCTTTCCCTCCACCGGGCCCAACCCAGGACCTGACAAGCTTGAGATGAACATCAGATATCAAACTACAGAAGACCTTCATGTGGTCACTGCTGAGCAAGGCTTGTCGAAAGGTTAATACTCCACCTGAAAGGCAGTAACATATTGATGAAACTGCCCATACAACCCCTATGGGAGATAAGCCAACTTCCTCATTTGGGCTATCAATTCCTTGACGTGAAGCGCTTGAATGGTTGCTGGCCAAAAAATTAATAAGAAGCAACGGGATGCCACTGGCAATCAACTGTTGTACAGCCAATGGTCCTCCCCATTTCAGTTTGGATTCTAACAAGCCTACACATCCATCCTTAAGACCATGCCAATATGAGAGAACCGCTTTGGCATTCTTAGGGCCAACTTCATTTTCACCGTCTGATGAAACTTTAAGGTGGTCAAAAAGTGTGCTAGTTGGAGGAATCAAGGGCACTGCAATTTCAGATATGGCAGACTCAACAGACAGCCCACCTTCAAGTGAAAGAATGGAAGCAAGAGCCAGCATAGCTGATGCAGAATGAGGTTGCAATGAAGTTATAGTTGTATCTTTAGAAGAAACATGCTGAGCAAGGATTGTAAGTCGAGAGAGCTGCTTCTTTGGGGAGGTTGTAAGCATAAATATCGCAGAATTTCTTCCAGTAGACTTTAAACATTGAGCAATTGTAGCAAGGAGAAGGCAAGTATGCAGAGTCAGGGCAGGTGGATTGCTTATTTTACACTTCAAGTTAGCTGTCTCCGTTTGTACATCTTTGTTCAATGATGAACATAAAGATAATATAGAGAATAGCTCTGAAACAATGGTACCATCTGCTCCACCGCTAACAACAGTAGTAACAGGCAGGGAATTGGGAAGGCCACAAAGAACAGTTGGAATAATTCCATTGTGGAGGCAACATCTTGACAAAATCTGAAACAAGTTAAGAAAAAAAATACGTTAATATATTATGCTACACTGGGCAACCAAAAATAATTGATAAAAAATAAATGTTAATTAAACTATTCAACTGCTCCTTGGTACAGAAGAATTTTCAGTTAGAGGAAAAAAATACCTGAATAGCAGCAGATAATGCTGGCTCTACACGTTGATGAAGGCAATTGACTATGGCAAACTGCACAGCTTTTGATCTTACAAATGCCCTAGTCACTGCATCAACAACTTTTACTGATTCTGCTCCGGCCAGCCAACCACGGGCATGATCTCTAATGTCAAGTCGAACCAAAGAATGACTCCGCAAAGCATCCAAGGGAAACAAATTGGGATTTTCCTTTACGAAAAAAATTTCATGAGCATCCATCAAAGACCATATAGCCCTACATGCTTCACAAGCGGCAAGCAGCATATTCGTGGATCCAGAACTAAGACTTGAGCCTGAAGTTGCTAAACATAAACATAAATGGTCCACCAAACGGGAAGTTACAGCATGGTCCAATAACTGTTTCAATGATTCATTCACTACAGAGGGAGAAGTGATTCCCTTAGGAACCTGAGTTAAAGAATATGCTCGAAGACCCTGAGATACTCTAACTAATATAGTTGTGATGCACGCACAAGACTCAGAGAAAACTCTCCCAGAGGCATCTTCAATGTGGTTGACAACCTATATAAACAAAATGAGGGAGCTTACAAAGGAATCTGAATTGTCGGCAGAGACTATATAAACCATAGAAAACTATACCTGTGAGAAAATTTCAACTAAGACAACCCAGTGTTTGAAACATGAAGTGGCAGCATCACTTCCACTATTTTCTGCTAACAGGATTTTAGTAACTGAAAAACTCTGCAAAGTTAACCAGAGAAGTTTCAGCTATATATAATAATAGAATAGTGTAAATCGAATTTGTAAATGATTTAGTGATCAATGGTTAGATATCTCTTCAATAACTTTTCATGATAAAGTCATTCGTCTGCAGAAAATCCATAGAGAAAGTTCAAAACATTTGACAGAAAGGAAAAATAAAAAAATATGGCTGTGTTTAGAAGGAAAAGAAAATACAGAAAATAGCATGTTTGCCATTTACAAGAAAATGGATGGCCATTTTTAAAATCAGAGTAAACATGAAGAATGCCAAATTTATGCAAATAACCCTAGCCCACATTAGCAAGGCACATGATGCATGGTAGTGGAAATGGGAGAAAAAAATTTCTTGATAAAAATTAATCATATACCTTTGCTATTAACTCATTAACATCAGATGATTTCAAGCCAACCAAAATGGCAGCAAAATTAAGAAGTTCACACATTATTTCATCCAGAATTCCACCACAATGGAGAGCGCCAGCTGCAGCTAAATTTGAAAGTATTCTCAATGACTGACTTGAATGGAGAATATCTTGATCCCTGTACAAACCAATATAAAATGAGAACTGACTTCAAGAAAGAATCAATGGACAGCCGGTATTCAATTCAAGGAAATATACATTAAGCCACTGTAGAAGCTTCAAAAAACATCTAATGACGCAAGCAGAATGACCAAATTGCAGAGCAACATTATAGCCAACATTTCGAAACGATTACATTTGATAAAATATTATGATGTTTATCTTTAAAAAAAATCTACCTAAAACCATAGTGAAACAAAATCATTGCCTTAACTGCACCATAATGATTATGATTTATAATTCCAGCTTTCCAATGCTACTTCTTGGTCTTGAAATCTTTGAGATGTCTTTTGGTTAATGACTTAGCAATTACTTCATTTTTCCAATTGTTGAAGTCTCGGACATGAAAGTTTCATTTTAATCCTGCACAATTTTATTGTGTGAATTTCTCCCTGGGATCTAGTGTTTATCGACTCAACTTGGTAAGGATTATGATAAACAATCACGAATTGGGGAAAATGGGAAATTGAGAAATATGGTTAACCTTAATGCTTGGAAATACTACATATACTTTTTCCTGAGTGGAATTAGTTACGCTTTCTTAATTATGCTGATTGTTAATACTCCACTAAGCAAGTATCACCTCTTTGGTCCCCCTTCCCTGGTTCAGTTTTACTGCTTAGCATGTATACATAAGGTTTAGTATCCAAATCATTGTAGAAACCATTGCAAAAAAGGAAAGAAGAAAGAAAGAATTCAGCCCTCATAAAATGGAAAGAAACTAGTTAAAATGAATTACTCATAGAACAGCCGCAGAATGAGAATAACTGTTTAGATTTATTGTAAACCATTAGCAATTTCACATTCATAGCTAATCCAAAAAATTGTCTTGCAATGAAAGCATTGTTTGTTCAGCAGGTAACCTAAAATGATATTGTCAAACAGCTTTGAGTATTGTTTGTTCCATAGGAGAAACAGAAAATAGAACAAAAAAGAAAAGAACTAAAGCTGCAATTAATTGGTTACCAATACAAACAACAAGGAATCAAGTTATACACTCAATGCTAAAACAAGAGATCGATAAACTCAAGGTTACCTGCAAGCATTTTGTGATCCTTCTGACCATCTTTTGATTGGAAGCAAAATAAGAGCTAATGCTTCATTATCCTGACCAATAATTTGTGCGCCATTAACTGTGCAGGAGTTATTTTCTAATCTGTCTAATGCCACGTTACCTGGAGAGATATATGTCATATTATGCCAAAAAGATAAGATGTATAGAGAAAAATCAATTTCCAAAGAGATAAAGCTAAAGAACACTAGAGACTATAAGATTGGCTTTAATAACAGTAGATTAAGATTATATTATTTTCTGAGTGAAACAGGACAAATTTCTCCATTAGAGCTTCGGTTTCTTCATCAAAGGCTTTGACCCCGTATTGAACAAGTTTTTCGGTTTGCAGCTTCCATTAGAATATCTAATCTATTGATAAAAAGAAGTTATATTTACATGAAAAAGTAGCAACATGTAGAAGAACAAACACAAAGAGCAAATGAAGCACCGGAGGAAATGATCACTGATGTCACCTTATCAAATATCACAAATTAAAAACTAGATGTATCAATTGTTAAAAATAATTGAAACTTAATTAAGAATTCAAAACCTTGCCACCAAAAAAAAAAAAAAAACAGAACTTTGATCATCTTAAAACAATAAACAAATAAAAAAAAGCAAGATTCAATGGAAATTCATTCAAGTTCAAAACTGGGTCTACCTAATTTCCAAAGTATGTCAAACAAAACTGACAATACTTAAGTAAGCATAGGCAAATTATGGGAATTTGACAAAAAGAAACTATGATAAGATCAAAGAATAAATAAACAAAATTATACAAGGACAAAAATGGTTTGAAGTTACTTTAGGAATTTCATTTCCAGTACTAAAGTCATCAACCCGTGAGCAAAAGTTAATTCACATGCTTCACTAACCAATGCACCACGAAAGGAGTTGCTTGAAGTTAAGATTATATTTTATGATTTCACCATTTGGGCTATACTATATTAATTAGTTTTTCCTTATCGTCCAAGTATTAGGGAATTACGGTTATGTTTGGCGTTTTGCATCTCTGTTAGGTTTAGGTTTTAGCTATAGATACCTCTTTTATCTTAGTTTCTAGTAGAGATTTTGGATGATCAATTCTTTATATCATGGGGTAATGACCTTGAGATTTCTTCTCTACCTCTCCTGTCGAATCTTTTCTCCCTGGTTCTTCTAATTTTTTAAACTTCTTTTACTATCCCTTATTTTGATTCACTAATGCAGTAACAGGAACTGAAAACATCATAACATTGTCTACCTGTCTGTTTGTCAGCATTGGGACTTGAAAATCCAGGAAACTCCTCGCGAAATATAGAATTTCCCTGGACTGTATTAGGAATATATTGTTGAGCATCTCTCTTAAGGCTTGGAGCATTACAAGAGTCTGAAGCAGTAGGAAAATGTTCTTTACCTATGACATAGTAGTTCAAAATGGTAAGAAAAAGTGAAACCAATATTTCACAAATAAGCATTGAATGAAATGCTCTCAAAAGGGATAATATACCATTTGGTGTTTGGATATTGTTTTCCTCACCCCTTGATGCAAAATCAGATTGCTTGGCTGCGGCAGTTGTAGCACACACCTCCTTGAATGTTTCACTAAAATTAGACTTCAATATTCTACGAACTTAGAAAAGGAAAAAAAAAAAAAAAGAACAAGTTTCTCGTATATACAAGATAAAATCGCAATGGCCTTGGAAGGAGGATACAATCTTGCTGCCTTAGAGTAAACAATATTTCTAATTGCTTTTTTCTTTAATGGAAGAAAAATAATTTTGCAGACATCAGAATCTCAGATACATTACCCTGGCCTCCACTTCTTCGATGGTTTCTTTAACAAATGGATGTTCAAGAAGTGCTGGCCATGTCAATCGATTTTGAGGTACCTGCTTCAAATGATATGAGAAAAGGAATCAAGATTTCTACTTGAAAGCAAATTAAATGCTAATTAACATATAAATTCTGCACCTAGCCAAAAATAAAAACCTTGTTAAGCAATCCCTTCAGAAAGCTTTTGAAGTTTGCACTCATTTCATCCGGATATTTGACTGGATCCTGAAATGTTGCGGGTAAATTAGTGTTTCCTTGGCGCACTATATTTTAAAGTTTGGAAAGGCAAAATTATATTGTAACAAAAAAAATTTCGTGCGTTAATAATGTTTTCAATGAGAAAATTTTTTACGAAGAAACTTCCTCCTAATGTGTACCTTAACTATGTGCCGGATGAGCGCATACACTGAATTTGTATAGAAGGGTGGCTGCCCAACGAATAATTCATACCTGTGGGATTTATAGCTAATGTTCAATTCAATGCGAACAGCAGAAAAAGGACATGATGGCAATCTGATTCATCTAGCAAAAAACCAATTAAACAAAGAGCTTCCTCACTATAAAATTAGGGGAAAAATTGCACATACAATATAACTCCGAGAGACCACAGGTCAACAGTGTGGTTGTAGGGCTGTTCTCGCACAAGCTCGGGAGCCATGTATAAAGGGGTGCCTGAAAACCATTTGTTAAAGCATTACTGAGCTACCGTAAATAAAGGAAAATCCAAAGGATACTCTCTAAAGTGGTTGTGTAATCGAAAAGTTAAAATGCCATGTAGATACTAATATCAGGCAAACCTTTGATGGATCGTAAAACAACGGTATTAGTCGACATTGCACGTGCAAACCCAAAATCACATAGCTGCAATTAGTGAAAGACTGCATAAGTTATGAAGAGAAGATTTTCTTCAAAGAAAAATTAGAATAAAGTAAAGAGGACTTAGCTTGGAGTTGAATGAGAATATGAAAGATGTACAGCATAATGATAAAAAATGATAGCAAAATGATACCAAATTCCTAACTCAAAAATCAGAATATGACTACTTTTCACAGACACATTGTTGAAATCATTATAAAGACACATGCATATCATCTACGTATTATCCAACCTTAACAACAGAGCCAGCACCAATTAGAATGTTTTGTGGCTTCATGTCACGATGGATGATACGGTTGGAATGCAAGTAATGCAACGCCCTCACCTGTACAATACCATCCAAAAAAAAGGGGAATTCCCATGTTAAGCAAACAAGTGAGCTTGAAGCCAGAAATCAAACAATTCATTTTGATAGCAACATTTGTGAGATGAAAGTACCAATTGCTTAGCAATTGCTTGAACTTGTTCCTCAGGAAGGCACTTATCGTCCTCTAGAATCTGAAATAGATCACCCTACATACCAAGAAATTCCATCAACATTAACATTTGTCCAAATAAATTAGTTGTTGCTCATCATATATAGATAGGAGATTATTACTTGTGCGAATTCAGTAACAACACAGAACTCTTGTTGGCTTTCAAACGAATCAATCATTTCAATGATATTTTCATGCTTCAACTTTCGCAGAATCTGCAACATTCAAGAAGTTAAATCTCATAAAAAAACCAACAAAAATATTAAATTGACAAATATTACAAGAAAAAGCATTAGATAATACCTCAATTTCCTGTCTTAAATTATGAATGTCCTTCTCAGTTTTCCCATGCTTCATTATAAACTTCATTGCTACAGTCTGGTTTTGTAAAATATATAATAAAATTACAACAAATTGACAAAAAAAAAAAGTTTTTTAAAAAAGAAATGAAAATTTTAAAAATTACCTGGCCAGTGTATTTTCGCCTTCCTTTATATACTTTACCAAAAGAGCCTTCACCTACTAGCTCTATTACATGGTATTCTTCGATTCCCATCCTTTTTAATTCCACAATTTGTAATTATCTGGTTCTTCTTTTCAATCTGAGCAAAAAAATAAATAAATAAAAATAAAGAGGTAATGTGAATATAAAATCTACTTTTATTTTCGATTTTCAAGATGAACAGACAACATAAACCCTAAATCTACTAAGAGATTTCAAAATGTAGCACTGTTTGGGAGCTGAGAAAGTGAAGGAAATGTCAAAAACGGCCAATTGCTTAAGGTTTTCAAAAATTTCTATTTCAGATTTTGTTTTTCGTGCAATCAATCGGCAATCAAAAGTAGCATCGGAGAGGGGAAAAAACAGTAAAATAAAATAAAAATAAAGATAAAAATGATGAAATTTGAAGAAGAGAGAAAATGGAAAGTTACTTGAGCTTGAATCGGGTGGTGAACAGAGCAAATCTAGAGAAAGTTTGAGGGAAAGAGGTTTTTCCTTTTTTATTATTTTGAAGAGAATTTTGAAAATGAAAATGTGTATGAGAGAGAGAGAGAGAGAGAGAGAGAGAGAGAGAGAGAGGAGATTCCCGCTGCTAAGATTTCAAATACATTTATTTATTTATTTGAACTTTTACGTGATACAGCCGTTGTCCGTTGATGCCAAGGGTTAATTTCAAATGAAAAAAAAATTAAATTCGTCTGATTTTTTTTTTTTGTTTAATTGACAGGGGATTCATTTGAATAAAAATTTAAATATTTTTAAAATAATATTAATATTAAATAAATATCATATATTGTAAATAATTAATAAAAATATATCTTTAACCTAATAGTGTAGCCTTTAATATAACTAATTATGAGTTTAAATTTCATCTCATATAAAGGTAGTGAGATTAAAAACAGCAATGATGGTTAATTAATTATTATAGTAGTTGAGATTAGGTGTCGTTAAAATCACAAGTAGAGGTGGCAATTTGTCAAGTTCAAGTCAGGTCTTTTAAGTTTCAAGTATGTTTTATATCATTTTTTTATTTATGATAGATGTAATCATTTTTACGTAATTTAATATTTTACTTATGATATTTTAAGTAAATTTTTGTTATAATATGATATTTTTACTTATGATATTTTAAGTAAATTTTTTTTATAATATGATATTTTTAATTATTAAATTTTAAGTAAATTTTTGTTATAATATGATATTTTTAATACATTTATTTATCAAAATCTATATTTATATATATAATTAATTTTTAAATGATTTAATATTACAATATTATACATTGTAAATTAATCATATTAATATTTAAAATAGTTGACATGCTTTGTGTATTCATGTCGTATTTATTTTTTTGTTGTATATTATCTTAATTATTTTTTTAGTTGTATTTGCATCGTATAATCATAACTTGTCGTGTTTGTGTTTATGTTAATTTTTTTCATAATCGTATTAAAGGATTATATATATAAATTTTTATATATTAATAATTCGTTTTATGTAAAGTTGACACGTTTATATATTTTAGTCATGTTATATGATTATATTTATATTATAATATATTAAAATATAAAAAACTAAAATTTTTGAAAGAATTACGTAAAAAATATTTCTTTCACAACAAAATATAAATAAAATAATATATAAAATAAGTAACAATAAATTATTAATAATATTATTATTTTATTTTCTATATTTTTATAAAATATTAAAACAAAACATATGGTACACAAAAGTGTCTTTTGTCTATGTTATTTAACAACATTTTTTTTCTTTAGGAAATCCAAAACTTTATAAACTTATTTTTTAATTATTATTGTATTATTTTTTTGATAAGTTATATTAGTGTAAAATTTGGACTGTAATTCTTTCAATAATTAAAGATATTTTCCTCTTAAGGAAAGTAGCCAGCCAATTCAAAATTAATTAATTAGTTAATCTTAAATTTAAGTTTCAAATAATTTTGCTTTCAATATCACAAAAACAATTGAATTTTAAGTTTGAATAGATGGTCTTTCAAATCATAATTTTAGTATATGTTTTAAATAATTTTTATCATTAATTTATCATTTTACCTATCTATCTATCTATCTATATAAATCTTCAAAACTTTTAAACAGATTTTTTCTTTCTCTCCCACCTTAGCTCCCATCATCTGCCAACGCCTCCATCTTCTACTATTCTTGCATCAAGCGCTAAATTCTAATTAAAAGTTAGTGTATATATTCATAATATTAGAGTACTAATTATATTAGTCCAGATTTGCAATTGATAGCCTCCTAAATTTCATTTGGAAGCATCATTCTTGAATTTAAAACACGAATTCAAAGTTTTCATGGTCCAAATAGTAATGTCTCTATTCTCTAATGCATGAAATAAGACAAAAGCACAATCCAAAATGGCGGTTGTGCCTAAATGAAGTTCCTAAAACAACCAAATTAGGTTCTTAATATTCAAATAGATGGAGATGAAGTTATATTTAGATCAGAGTTGAAAATTATGACACTGTATTAACTTTTTATTACCACGTTGGATATATAGTAATATAAATGCAATTCCAACACTGTATTAACTTTTTATTACCACGTTGGATATATTTTAATATAAATGCAATTCCAACTTTAATATTTATATAAACAAATTATGTAATTACTATGTGAGATCATATTCGAAATCAATATAAGAGAACTGCGGCATAACAAAAAATAGCCTCGAAACACATTCCCATCTCGCATAAGGATTACATTAACACTCAACTTACGAGTATTTAAAGCATAATCAATAAGTTGCATACAAATAAAGTTATCAAGATGGAGACGTGTGCTCTTGATATGAGGAATTAAAAAAAAA
>JBBYHM010000018.1:597267-616758 GCA_038381775.1 Adansonia rubrostipa | reverse complement strand
TTCTTCTTCTTCTTCTTCCTCTGGATATAAATTCTAATAAACTCCAACTTTCCATTCCTTATTTTTTCGGTAATTATGGAGGAAATCAATTGGGATAGCTTGTCGTTTGAGTTTGACTTTCCCAATCTTGGAAATATCTTAGAAAATGAACTGGAATCGGCAACACAATCGCCTCCTCAGCGTATTTCTACCCCATCTTCCGATGAAAAACCGCTTGGGTCTTCCTGGATAGGTGAGATCGAGAAGTTTTTAATGGAGGACGATCATGTTGATGACAGGGTCGAGATTCAACCTATCTCTAATGAGTTTTTGGCGGATATACTGGTTGATTCACCTCCTAGTGGCAGTGGCGGCGGTGAGGTCATCGATGATACTGCTTCCGAAAAACAAAATCAGACCCACATCAACGTCGATGATAATGATGATCCCGTTGCTAAGAAACAGAGAAGGTATAAATGGACATTCCCAATTTTTGTTTTTTCAAGTTTGAATTTCTTGATATGGTTTCTGGTATGGAATTGAATACTGAATGAATTGTATTTTATTTCAAATTTCTTTGCTGAATGTCTGGATTGAGGATAATAAGATGGTTTTTAGTGTAATTGATTGATCTGATAATTTTGTAGGCAAATGAGAAATAGAGATGCAGCTGTGAGATCAAGGGAGAGGAAGAAGATGCATGTTAAGGATCTGGAGATGAAGAGTAGGTATTTAGAAGGGGAATGTAGGAGACTGAGCTACTTGCTTCAGTGCTTCATTGCAGAGAATCAAGCTCTTCGGTTTACTTTGAACAAGGGTTGTGCATTTGATGCATCCTCGGCCAAGCAGGAGTCTGCTGTGCTCTTGTTGGGTATGATTCGATTCATCAAACTATCTCTACTTGATTCCATTATTGTCAGTTTGTATTACATTTGGAAGAAATAGTCTTTTGTCTTCATAAATAGATGCTGGTTTACGTTCTCTCCAAGCGAGTTGTTACACGACTAGGTTGTGAGTAGCGTGCATGTCCAGCACGGGTAAATAGAGTTTTTCTATGTTTTTTCATGTATTTGGAGGGTCATATCCTCATATCTATCTGAATATGCATCGAACGTGGGTGTTGAACATAAATACTTAGAGAAAACTGATGAATCGGAGCAATATAGCTTTTAGTTCTTCTAGTTTGAACTCATAATCGGGTTTTGAAATGTTCAACCTAGCCTGCCTTAACTGAAGCTTAATTAGCTTTTTTCTTTAGCGTAGATGTATTTCAGCATACATAATGTCTGCATTACAAATCAACAAAGTCAAATTAAAAGAAAAAGTAGTATTGTCTTTTAACGACTAGATACTGGTTTACTGCCTGTCCAAGTATAATTTTAGACTTTTAGTTCATTTAGTGCGAATCATTATGGGGTTGGTAAATGTTCAACCTTGCCCGTGTCAGCTGCAGTTTGATTAGGGTTTTCCTTTTACTTCTTAAGTGTAGATGTATTTCAATATAATTGTGCATGTTGTACAAATCAATGGCCTAAATGAAAAGGAGCAGAAGCATAGTGATTGAGAAATGTACACAATTGGTTTTGTTTTTAACTTTAAAGCTCTTTTTCCTACTTGCATAAACCTGTTAGTGGCAAAGGATAGACTTCAAGACGCTGGCTGTTGTTTTGCCCTATTATGCTTCTTATACCCTAAAGATCAAAGCCATAATAATCTTCACTGGCCTTGCAGAAACTTGATGCTGTTTGCATTCTTCTTGGTTGTTATGATAGTTGGCTGATAGTGATGGTTTAATCTTTTAGTTCTGTTGAGTAATATTTATCTTTGCTGCTTTGCAGAATCCCTGCTGTTGGGTTCCCTGCTTTGGTTGCTGGGCATCATGTGCCTGTTCACCCTGCCAACGCTGCCCAAGTCTCTTCTGGAGGCAGTTCCTCTGGAAAACAAGGGAAGAGGTCCCGAAAGGGTGGCTCTGAGAGGGGCGGAGAGTAACCTGGGCGGACTGTCTTTTGTGAAGAGCCGGAGATGCAAGTCATCGAGGACTAAGATGAAAGAATTTCATGTTTCCGTTATTTTCGTTCCATTTTAGGTTAGGGGATGGTGATGAATAGGTTCGATACAAAATGACTAGCGGGGGGTGGCTCATATTCTGGTTTTTGATCCTGTAGTTAGTTTCAATAAACAATATGCACTCTTGAATCTTGGATCTTTGTTTTTGGCTTCAGAACCCTTGCATTTTGCTTTTAGCTTGTTTGCAAAATTAGAACCATAGAAAAATTAAGTTATAAATTGCTGCAGTATATTTATTTTTTCTAAAATATTCATGTCTGTCATTTATGTTCGATAGAAATCAGATCATGAGTATGGAGATATAATTTTTTCAGTATTTTACAAATTTATTGAAGAAGTTAAAAAGAAAAAAATTAAGCATAATCATATATGGCAAATATCCGTATTTGATATTTATACTTGAATTTGAGTAATATATAATTTTTTATGTTTTTGAAAGATTATAGCATATATTCACATAGACACAAATTGAAATACGAGTATTTCGGAAAAAATAAAGAATTCAGAGTAGGACTGAGATGAGCGGGCAAAGATTGGGCACCTACCAAGACGCTAGAACTGAGAATAGCAGCATTACCAGAGATAGATGCGTATTAACCTGACGTCTGCATTCACATGGAATACATGAAGAATCTATTGTACATTTTATTTTGCTTAAATCATTCGTATTCAATGTTTGTATCAACATTCATTCGAATACAAAAATAAAATATAATTTTTAAATATATTAAAAATTTTAGAAAATTGAATATGATGTGTCAAATACAAATGCATATGCAGCACTCAAAGCCATCGATATTTCTCAAAATCATTTTCATCGGCCCTCGGCAAATAAACAAACAATGCACAAAGGTTATCTGTTTAAATATTCATATTCAATCAATAATTTTAGAATTAATATTTGATACACTATAAACTCTATTGATAATGTATAAAAGTAAATTTTCATAATTTTATATCAGTATTTACTTATTTGGATACTTGCGAAAGTAATACGGCAGCAATTTATTTTGTAGTGAATTTTCCAAGAAAGATAAAAAGCAGCCAATCCTTCTCTATTAGAAAAAGAATTTTCGACTTTGAAAATCTCATCTCCCATGTTAAAATCTCAGTGAAAGAAATTGGAATTATAGAATGAAAGAAAAATTATTTAGAATATATTTATCTATCTAATAAATGATTTTTTTTAAATATATAAAAAAATATTATTTTTAATAAGATGACATTATTTGATTTAGTGATAATATATAAATGTATACACTATATATATATATATATATATATATATATATATATACACACATACTCGGTTACCTTTGTTTCTATCCTTATTGCAAAATGCTTAAAACATTAATCTATAAATACAACTCATCCTATTAGAGTTTAAGCTTGATTTGAGGTGAGAAGTAGTTTTTTTGTGTTCAAAAGCTACTTTTGTTCAACCTCATCGCTAACCAAACAAAAAAAAAAAGGGGAGGGGGGACAGAGCTTTTATGTTCAAAAACTTGATTTTCAAACAACACGTAATAGCCACGCTCGCAATGAAAATATGACACATTTAATTCATTGAAATAAAATAGGAGAGTAATATAATAATTATTTTATAGGAATGGAATAGAATTGGAATAACTCTAGAAGTAGTTTGGTTAAATACAATGAAATATTATAAGATTCAAATTTTCTAGAGAATTTTGTATTACATCTGAGGCCAGAATAGTGATTCAGTGGAAGAGATGACTACTTCGAGAGTTTAAGGAATAAGTTCGAAATTGGCCATTCCACGAACCAAACATTCGAATCATTGTAACGTGTTGAATGGTTTCGTGATGTAATAGCTATGCATGTGAACCGAACATACTAATTCTGTATTTAAAATAAATAATATATGTCAAACCTAAATACTGGCTCAGATAGTGTGATGCAATTGTCAAATTCTTTGAGGTTTTGGCTTCGAGGAAACATAGGCACATAATATCTTTCTCAAGCAAATTAATTACATAAGGTATTTGGGGGTCATGATGATTATCCTGTAAAATAAGAAAACATATTATCCCTGTATCTCTAATATTTAATTATTTTTTATCTATATATATATATTTTGATTATTTCAAATAGTACAAATATTTTCCAGGACAACATCAAACACTTAAATATTTTAAATTATATTCTTCTTGTCACACTTTTTAAACATATATATTTATTTCAAAGAAGATTTGAGTTCTTGGAAACTAAATAACAGTTGAAATCACTAAAAAAAAGAAAAAAGGAAAATGCAATTATCCATCTCCTATCATTTAAGAAGGGAAGATTTCGGTAGATTTTAAAATGCATCATTAACTAGGCTTAAATGTGCAGGAAAGAAAGCTACAGCATTGTTCTACAACAAACCAAACGCTAATGTCTTCCTATTTTTACAATAACAATAAGGGAACAAAAAGGAAAAATTAGAGACTAGTAAGAGTACTTAGACGCCCATGCTATGTGCGTCATGGTAGCCACAGCTTAATAATAGGAAAAAAGATTGTAGATGTTGAGATTCGAATCCCAAATCTACTAGATGCCATCTCCTAGAGATGACTATGTTAAACCAATTGGGTTAAGCCTTCTGTTCACAGCTGCTCCTTTTTAGCTCCTCATTTTCCTTGCTAAGGGAATCTATTTTGGAATGGAGAATATTGATCATGGCTTGAGCACTCATCATTTCAAGCTTCAATGTATCCCTCTCAGCAGAAATCTTGTGGATCTCATGCTGCAATTCATTTATAAGTTTCATGCAGCCAGGAGGCACCATTGAATCTAGATTAGCACTATCATATGTTGATGGTGGAGGAACCTTAGGATTCTCTTTGGGCTCTACAGATAAAGTTAATTCCAACAGTGCAGAAATTGCCGTTGTTGTCGCAGATGACGGCGACATTGTGGTTGTCGCTGCTGTTGTTGTTGTAGACGAGCAACGATCCTGAGTTGTTCTAGTTGAATTCTCGGAAATGTTTGCATGGTTGGGTCCTGAATCATTATGGCGTCTTCTCTTGTACTGGATTAGGGGTAAGGGTGCTTCTTTATTAAGCAAGCATAGCTGAAGGCTATCATCTGGTCTCTCAATCTTGCATGAAGGTAATGGAGGACGGTCATCTGTTCTCTCATTCAGCGACTCCCTCGGAACTTTATCATTTGACGGAGGATCCTCACTAGAAAATCGAATCTCCTGCCAGCATAAAAGATATTTCAGAAGCAATTCTTCAATCGATACTTAAGAACACAAGGGGCACATGACAATTGGTTAATAAAACCGTATTTACTATTTTTGAACATATAGAGGAAAAGGAAAAGGTAAAATGAAAGTTAGAAGCATGAAACGTAAGGTAGAGATAACAACTAGACCAATACAGTGTCTAACTATCCACGGCCATCAAACCAAATAACGTTTGAACTTTACACTTCATTGCAAATAAAACTTATGTTATTGCATATAAAACCTTGACTACAACTTCACCACTAGAAGGAACAAACACATAAAGATGATAATCATAAAAGAATTAAGAATCAAATACGATTTTGTTATGTCCATTTTCGAAACTGGACTATGAAGTATATATGTGAAACTGAATTCGAAAGGAAACAACATTTACCGATTTAAGCATAAAAGGAAAATGCTAAGAAAAAAAACTACATGACACATCACGAGATGCAGAACAAAATCAATTCAGTTTAAACAACCCCAATCGTGTGATTCATTGTCAAGATGCTTCATAGTTTCATACTATTATTACTCTATTGGAATTTCAGTAAAACATCTAATCTATGGAGTCCAGCACCCTGCCTTTCCTAAGCGAGAACACAGGAAAAAAGGCAGCAGCATCACAGCTAAAGTGAAAAATCGCACACATGATTCTTTCTAAAGTGAAAACATGCCCATATTAGTTTGGTATTGAGGATATGATCCTTCAAGGACCCTCTAAATACATGAAAATCTTTTAAAAAATTTGAACGTATCTGTGCCCGACACTCACACACAAGCCCGAGTAACATAGTTTAGAGCTAAATGCTCATGATATCAGTTTGGTATCAATTCTAACACGAGGGTGCACCAACTTCTCTGTCCAAATTTATCTCACATCATGGGAGACCAAATCAGCTAAAAGCACTTAAGCAAAGCAAATCCCAAAAACTTATTACTCTCAAAACACAAGGAATTGTATTTAGCCAGCACAAGAAGTAAAATTTTGACAACTGTATGCTCCATGAGCTTGTCAGTGAAGCTCATACATCCAATAATTTGTAGACAATATCTAGACTACTAAAACAGCTGTGTTGGGAAATACTCACATCATAGCCAGAGCAGGCTTTCTTGCAAATTCATAGTAATATTCATCTATTCGAGGAAACATAGCAAGATCCAAATTTTAAAGTGCCAGAGAGCCAGATATGTAATCCAATACAATGATTGCAACCCATGCTCTAACCTTATAGGAACAGGTTTAACATACACTTTCCCACCTACTTAGTAATAAACAAGACAATTTTTTATTAGAAAAAAGAACAAATGAACAAAATATAACATATCAGATCTTTTAACCTCAGTAAGCCATAACTGACAGAATGTCAGTATATAAGCAAAACCATCTGTCTCGACAGGACCAGGTTCCTATACACGTCTAGAAATGCCTTGTCCTTAAAGATTATTGTAATAAGAAGCCCTCCCAAACCCCCCCCCCCCCGGCCCCAAAAACAAAAACAAAAGTTCATATCGTGGATGTCCAAGCATCATTGGTTAAGCCTCTATGAACTCCACGTGATTAACTCTCTTTTTCATGCCAATAGATACCAGAAAAGTCTTGAACATACTATGAAAATGATAAGCAAGAAAGGTTCAGATTGCTCTATTTCAACTACTTAACAGATACAATCATCGGGCCTCTGATTCCTCTCCAGTCCATCATACCGAATCAACCTTACGTTCATCAGAACTAAAAAGGTTCTCCAACATAGAAGTATAGATGGTGCTTGTCCCAATACTAGGCAAAGAAGTAACTAATTCGATCCCAATGGCTACCTTATCTTGTTCCTAGTATTGCATCCCAAATGTACTAGTCACAAGGATTGATTGGTAACTCTAATATCCACAAAAAGGCACCAAGAGAATGAGCAAATTACTAAATATCCTAGCAAACCCTACTTCAAAAGCATTATATAATACAAATTCATTCAAAGTTTCTCCCATATATGGATAGACCGATGCACCATTAAGTGCATTTATAAAATTATAAAACTTGCTTTTATAAATTAGCAGGCTATCTCGCAATATTATTCGCCATTGTAAAAGAATTTATCGAGACAAATAAAGGGAGAAATAAGACAGTTCTTAGGCATGGAATCTTCCATTCAATGAAAAAGTCAAATAATTATAAAATTATTCATTTCTTTCGGCACTTAAGGTGTGCTTAGTAGGGTGGAAAAGTAGAAGGATGAATAGAGGAAGGTAGAAAAAGGGAAAGAAAATGAATCTTGGGTGTGCTGGGTTAAAAAGAAAAGTGAGAAGAAAGAAAATAAGAAAGATTGTCAGTTTCCACATCTATTAACAAAAACAAATCACTCCAAATTGGAAAGAAAAAAGGAAAGAAAATGAGAGTGGTGTCATGTGGGTGTATTTACAAGATTACCCATCATTTTTTTAAATTTTATTTTTTTTTCATCTTAACTTCTAATGGGTATGATAGTAAAACAATATACTTTTTATCATCATTATCTTTCCTCTCATTTTGCAATCATACCAAGCAATCAGAAGAAAGAAAATTATTTTTTTCTTTCAAGTTTTCTATCTTTCCTACCAAGCATACTAATGGAAAGAAAAAAATATTTTTTTTCATCTTTTTATTTTTCTCTTCCTTCAATTTTCCATCTTTCCAAATTTCTTTCCACCCTACCAAGCAAAGCCATAGAATCACAGAAGTTGACTATTCTTTTGATTAGTTGCAAATACATATGGGTCTCTATCGGTCCATATCATCTAACATGGACAAGCAGAACGCATAAAAATAACAACTTACCCAAAATGACCAAGATTTACACAGGAATTTATAAAAAGAAATGCTCTTCATATGCATGTTTAATTATCATGATTAAACCATTAATAGAGGCTTATCTTCCCATGATGCATCACTTGCAGGCAATCACACATTATACTAAGATATAATAAGTTGGCAAAATTTTTACATGATACTTTTAAAGCTTAATGTGAAGTCATCAAAGCAAGAGAGTACAGAAAAGTTCAACACTGTGGATATGAGCACCTATAATAGAGCTGAGTATTATAAAAATGCAGCAGCAATGGAAAATAAAGACAAACCTGCTCAAAACCAATCCTTTGAATGCCACTGCTTTCAATCACTGCATACTCCGTAGCTGCCACTTCATTCCTGGCTATCACATCATTTCCAGCTATAACATCATCCCCAGCATCTACTCCCGGGACCAAAGCTGCGGAACCATCATCCCATTCTGCCTCAATGAAAGGTGCATATCGGTTTCCATTGGGTGGTCCTATGTTATTCTTATGAAATACTCTACATAGTACATATCCCCCCTTCACCAAAAAGAAAAAAAAATAAAAAGAAAAGAAGAAAAAATCTTATAAGATTAGTTTCGATAATTGTACAATAGTAGAGTTTGGTTTAGAGAAAACTGTAGAACTTCCAAACATAAGGTTTCAAAATTTTAATGGCCCTACAGAATACTCAAGCTAGGTGTACATACATATTCACTATATCAAATATAACAGTAATACATGACAACTGAAATCAAATTTACAATTCATTTCCTAAACTTCCTCAGGAACCAGACTGTGATGAGGCCAATGCAGCAGTTATACAAACAGTTCAAACTCATTTTCTCTTCACACCTCATAAGTTATATTTTTTCCATACAGAAAACGTGTCCCAAGTATGTCAGTTCTTCAGTATAATCAGACCAATGCAACACAACCCGTCACCTAAGGCATAATGTAATAAGTATTTCATGTTAAAAATTCTATATCTTAATGTAATCCAAAATAAAGCTAAAATGTGGTAAAATCTTTAAATATAAATCAAAGTGTAAACCATTACATCTACACTCACAACCATACATAACAGATCACCATAAAGATCAAGATCAATCTAAATGGTCTCAAACCTGCAATGCGCCAATTCTTTCCAGTTCTTCTTCAACAAGCCGGTACTCGTGCATAACCCAATTGGTTCGCGACCCATCTGGAGCTCTCCCACTATGAAATACTAGTGTCTTTTTCATCCCAATAAGCTTCTCATTGTGGCGGACCTCCCGGTCCTTCCCTGTAGCCTTCCAGTACCCATGGTTTGTGGCTCTATTCATTCTTGCTCCATTGCCATATTTCTTGTCCAATAAACTAAAAAAATACCACTCCTGGTCTCTAGTTTTCAACCTTGACTTGTCTAAAAACAAGCCACCAAGAAGAAACTTTAGTACCTTAGCTTAAAATGAAATAAAACTTTAGTACCTTAGCTTAAAATGAAATAAAACTATGTTACTCAAACTTGTTTGTGACTGTCTGATAGAAGTATATGTCCTACATAGATATCTTCAATTTTTGCTAAGTTTTTTTTTTTTTTTTTCATGTATTTGGAAGATTATTGTTAAAAAAAAAAAAGAGTCTAAGCAACACAGAACATAAATGCACCCAGTAGACCACAGCAAAACAGTATAAGAGTGATATCCAAGTACTCACAATTCGCAAACAACCTAAAAGAGGAAAAAAGAAACCAATAAAAGGGAAATAGAAATCCACAAAGACTCCATGTAGCTTAAAAGAACAAGAAAATTTAATATCCAAAAATCCCATTTCTTCGAGAAAGTGATAGCAAAAGATACTGCATTTAACCAGTAAGGAAATACTGAACAATAGGAAAAAAAAAAAAAAACCAAACGTTATCATAGATTCTTAAATTTTGAACAGATAATCCTTCAAAATCCTTTTTTAAAAGAAAAATCAACTTTGAATAATACTGCATTTACCCAAATAGAGAAATATTCAAAAAGGAAAAAAAAATTATTTGAATATATTCTTAAATTTTCAACTCAGAAACCTTCTAAAAAACCCTTAATACACCGCTTTACCAAAAATAAAATTTAAAGATAACCTCAAAAATTTCAGCAGCGTATATAAATAAACAGAGAAATATATAAAAATGAAAGATAAAAGGAAATACAAAAAAGAAATCTAACCTGAAAGTTCCCAAGGTTCATTCTTGTAAATATCAACTTCAGCAATCGCGTTAAATCGGACAGGCTTGTTTGAAACTTTCCTTTTCAAGTAATAGCTAACCAACTCTTCATCTGTTGGGTGGAATCGAAACCCTGGTGCTAAGGCCGTCGCTGAACTTCCTCCTCCCGTCTTCGCCGCCGCCGCCGCAGTTGGTCCTCTAACTATACCTAAAGAATTTTCACCAAGCATGGCGACAATTTTTTGGGGGAAATGGAAAATTGGGTTTTTTTTTCTGTAGGTGACGGAAGAGCTCGAGAAGAAATGAAACTAAAAACAAAACCAAAAAAGAAGAAAAAGAGTTCTTGATAATCAAGAAACAAAGGTACCTTCGATTGCAAGAAATTTCACCTTTTTTTATTTTTATTTTTATTTTTATCAGAGCTGAGTAAAATAATAAATTGTTATTTGCTGTTATTGTTATTATTTCGATGTATTTATTATTATTATTATTATTATTATTTTTTTGTTCACCGGTAGAACACTAACAGTCTTTTCTTAATAAATTTAACATGATATAAAAAAATTAAAATAATTTAATATTAATATCGTAAATACACAAATATATTATATTAAATCTAATTTCGAAGGAGGCTTTTGCTACAATAATTTGATGATTTAATAATAATTTCCGAAATGGAAAAAAAAAATTGCTTACCAGAAAAGTAAAGGGAAATGATTTGTTGAAAACAAAAATAGCGAAATGAGATTCTTTTTTGTTTTGTTTCGAAGGAAAGTGTGATTATTAGATAAGTTACCATTTTCTTTCTGTTCGTTTCCAAATTCAAATAAAAATTTCTTTGCTTGAAAATAGTTACGTTGAAAAGTTGAGCCCCATTTGATAAGCCGATTGGTATTAAGCAAGAAGTTAAATTTAAATATGATATTTAATAAGTAAGATTAATTTAAATTATTATTTATTAAAAAATAATTTTTATTTAAATTTAATTATAAAAATATATAAATATTAATATAAAATAATATTTTAATATTACTTAAATAATAAATTAAGTTTACAATTTCATCCTATTATGAATAAGTTTAGCTAAAATGAATTTTTGAAAAATAATCATTTTGTTTACAATCTTTGTTTTCTTTTTTTAACACATGTGAGTAGAGATTCGCTAGAGTTGGATTAAGTTACAGTTTATTTTTTTTTAAAAATTATTTACTGAGGCTACAATTATTTTGAACTCAAATTGATTTGAAAACTTAAATAATTATTTAAATAATAATAAAAATTTTTTATTTAATATATATTAAATAAAATAATTTTTTAATTATTTAAATAATAATTTAGATCAAGTTAATTTAAATTTAAAAAAATTACTTAAACATGATCTAAGATGTTAGACCTGTTGTGCTGTGCTGCTTGAGCTATGAAAGGGTGTATATATGAGTGGGCCATTTAAGACAGTAAAAGTCACTATGTGGGTGCTTAAAATTTTAATTAATCAAATAAAAAATTTTGTCAAAAATTATTTTTCTTAAATTATTGCAATTACGTTTAAATAAGACATAATAAGACATTTATAGTAATGAGCATTCATGTTAATTCTCAAAAAAAAAAAAAAATTGAGATTGAATAGAGCATTATCAAATCAAGTTCGACGGTTTAAATATCTTAATATCCATCTCAATTGGCTCAAAAGCTCAATAGAGTTTCTTATTTTTAATATATTATAATTATTAATAAAAAATTTTAATTCAAGTTTGAACTCAAACACAAATTAATTAAGTTTAGAGTAAAGTATGACTATCAAATTAATTTTTATTAAGTAAATGAACTTAATCAAATGAATTTAAATAATTTTATTTTTATCTCGAATTAAATTTAAATTTTAAAAGCAAACTTGATTGAAGTGAATTTCTTATTCTTTATTTATGTGTACCCAATTCAAATTCCCCTTTTTAAAGATCATGCATAATGAGTAATTTGCACGAGTACAAAAAATTAAAGAAAAGAAAAGATAAAAATGTTCGGTGAAAATAGTTAAGGATCATATACATATAGGGTAATTAATGCATCGTTTTTTATTTTAAAAAATAATACATTAAATATATAAAATATTTTTAAAATAATAATTAAATAATATTTAATCAATGCTTAAAAATCATAATTAAACAATACAGAATTAAAAGGTTTGCTCATTTTTCACATGTTTAGTTATTTTCTCTATGTAATATAATTATTTATTATTATCATAACATGTGCTAAGATTTGCTGTGGTACGTGGATGTTAAAAGTTGATTGCCAAACAAAAACTCTACATTTATAAATACCTTGATAACCAGAAAGATAATAAAATATTATTGGAGTCACAGCAGAAACTGTCCCAAGGTTTAAACAGAAAGTAGGTTTTTCTTTTTTTTTTTCCCTTTTTTCTTTCCCTCAAATAAAATTGAAAGCAATTACTTGCGGGAATAAATGTCTTTTCACTTGTTCTAAAAATCGAAAACCTTTTCCGTAAATAATAAATATCATTAGTAAAAGTCGTTCTGTGTGCACGTGTGATGTCTCTTTTTTTAATTAACTAATAAATATAAATATAATAAAATTTATTAAATACATTAAAAATTAAAAATATAAATATAATATAATTTATTAAATATATTATATTAATTATTTTTAAATATATTTTTATTTATTATATAATTTTTTAGTTATTAAATGTTTTTTATTTATATATCATTTATATATATTTTTTTAAAATTATCAAATTAAGATGTAATTATAAAAACAACCAGTAGAAAGTGAGAACCATGCTTTTCCATTACGGCAAGTAAAGGCTTTGCGGGACCTGTTTTCTGAATTTTCATTTTTTACTTTTTTTTTGTTTTTAATATACTTCTAAAAATGATTAAAGTGATCATGAACTTGTTAAGAACGCAGTTTAATAGTTGTTTGAGTTATAAGTTAAAATAAAAATTCAGTTAACAAAGTTAGAATAATAAAAAAATTCTTGAACTTTACTTTTTCGTTTAGATCAATTTTTTATATTTTTATTACATTTAAATAAGTTTTAAATTTTTAGTGTGCTTTTAATTGAAATTTTCATCTTTAATTTATATCTAAATAAATTATTAATTTTTAGAGATATTTGGTTCGAAAAATAATATTTCTATCAATCTTATATGCATGTGATTGGTTGACCATTTCTTTAATAAAAATGAATATGTTTGGCATATTACTAAAATACTCTTGTCTTTGTATAAGCTAATAACTTGCTATGTGTTTAGTTTTTGAACTAATAATCATATGTAATTTTTTACTTTAAAATATGTAATTAGATTAACTCTTAATCCATACTATTGTTTATTTATATTCAATAACACTTTTATTTTTATTATTATAATAAAAAAATAATATTAGTAAATGGCAAAAGCAATAAACCCAAAAGCAAAATAAAGAAATGAAAAAAAAAAAAAACCTAAAATGCAATAAACTAATTGATAGAATGCTATTAGGTGCCAAAAGCATAAACTTTTTTACATATTGGAATTCACAATTCAAGTTCATTAGTTGGAAGAGAAGTCATGACCTAAAGCTGTTAACAAATGACAGCTATTTTACAAAAGCAAGTCACAAATAGTAGATGACAGTTATTAATCTATGGCATCTCAAAACATAAGCCATAAAGTCAAAATATTATAAAACTATGATATTATGTATGCCATTGCCCAAAAAAAAAAAACCTAAAACCTTTAATTTTGAAATTCATAAACCATAATCAAACCCCAAACCCCAACTATGAAATTTATAATCGCATAATCGAACCCTTAAAACAAACATAATTTTGAAATTTCTAAAGCCCATTTTTGAAATTTATAATTGCATGATCAAACCCTTAAACCCCTAATTTCAAAATCTTTAAACCATAATCAAACCCTAAATCCTAATTTTGAACCCTATAATCGCATAATCAAATCCCAAAAATCCTCAATTTCAAAATCCTTAAATCATTATTAAAACTCTAAACCCTGATTTTGAATCTTATAATCGCATAATCAAACCCAAAATACCTTATATTAACTAAAACCAATAAACCTGAATTTCAAAACCCATAATCGATGCAACAATATGATATATTACCTCAGTGGTTGCTTCTTCATGCGAGAGGTGGAGTAATAGATGGAACACTCAAATATGGGTTTGGTTTGAAGCAGAAACTGATTTGAAAGGTAAAGGAATCGAATATGGGTTTGGGTTAGAGTCGACACTGATTTGAGAGGTGGATTGGTAGAACAATAAATGGAAGATTTGATTCTAACATGTTATATTTTATTAGGCTTGTTTTGTTTTGCTTTTATAAGGTAATTATAGTCAATAACATAAAATTCAAGGGATAAAAATGCTATAAATTTTACATTTTGGGCTGAATGCTACATAACCTCAGAAAAAACGCGGTCATGACATTGCCTCCTATATTACCCAATTATGATACTATAGGTAATAATACATTACCAAGTTTGGAAAAAGTTATTAAACCAAACATGATAATGTCATACAGAATATCATATTACACCCAATAATGACATATTCCTCAAACCAAACACCCAGGTAGTGCTTGGTTCAAAGAATATGAAATTACCAAATGCAATAAAACTTTCCCTACAAGATAACAAAGTCACATTCCCATTAATCGTACATGTTGGTTGACTGACTCTTGATCGAAGATTAAAATATTTAGTTAGCCAAGAATGTAATATTCCAAAATTTTCATATTACTAAATACCATTGTTCTTTAAAAGCCTATTCTAAATGCTAACTTGAAACATGAAATTATAGTTATAATCATATGCATTTTTTATTTTAATATATGTAATTCGAGTGACTAGAAATTAACATCTATATTTTTTTATTTTAACTTAATAACATTTTATTTTAATAATCCAATTGGAGTGAATTTAGACATAACAACAATATTCACACAAAAACAAAGCAACTAAATATAAGTTCAAGCTTCTAGCATGCCTGTTGAAAAGTAAAGCACACAACATAACAACAATATTCATATATCATAGCCAAGACTAGTTGCTGGCACAACTCATTAAAAGTATAACAAAAAAAATTGTGAATTGGTTTGGAACAAATCATAAATGAAAATACAAAATATTTTACATTCAAAACAAAAAAGAATTCAATGGTTTTTTTCATTTGTAAACATGCAGGTACAACTAGTTAATAGGATAGTCAAAAATATAAATCTCAAACATGCAAACCTAAGCACCCTAAAGTAATAAATACGAAACCCGAATCAATCTCCAAATTCAAAATCTAAATGACCTAAACTTCAAAACAATCCTTAAATTTTAGACCTTAACCCCAAATCAACACCTTAAAATAATCCACAATCAATTGCTTAAACCCAAAATAAAAGCCCAAAAAACCTAGGATATTGTAACCTTAAACCCCAAATTCAAAGTTCAAAAACCCTAAAATTAAAACCCTAACCCTAATAGTAAACCCTTAAACCCCTATTAATCAAAACACTTTTAACATGGAAAAATATATTAATTAGTAAAAATGTGAAAAAAAAGCATACCTAAAAACATGGAGATTTGATCCAGTGGTGGGAATAAAGCAATGAAGTCCTCTGCTAGCAAAAATAAAGAGCAGCTAATAGTCTGGACAAAGCTTGAAATGAAAGGTAAAACAGATAGGTATAATTTGTAATTTGATTTCAATCCAAGGACAAAATATTATAAAAATATTAAAAAATATTAAAAATTGAAAGTAAAAGTGGCACAATTTTTATATCTTATGGGGATGTAACATAACCTCAAAAAGAGGTAATTATGACATTAACCCTTATATTACTAAATTTTGGTACTCACATAATAACACAATCCCGAAACTTAACTATATTTTTGTTAATAACACATTCTCAAGATTCGAGAATATTTTAGAAACAAACATAGTAATGTCATTACCCCAATAATGAAATATAATCCCAACCAAACCTCCCGTTAATTTATAACTAAATAAATTCTTAATCTAAATGAACTTTTCATTTGAAAGAAGAGTTTATATAGGTATAAATCAAAAGATAAGTGTTTATTTTGGTATAATAAAAGTATATAAGCTTACTTAAAAATTAAAAGAGTTTACAAGCTTTTTTAGTATTTTTGCTAAAGTTATAAACATTTATGGTACATTGAGTTTGCTAAAATGGACCAGAAGGAATGCAATAGATATTTGTGAGAATGGAATATAGAGGAAGTAGATATTTCTAGTTTGGTTGATTGGATGGAGTATAAGAGAAATAATTTTACATTGTTTGGTCAGTTAAAATATTATTAAGGAATATGCAACGAGTAGATAGAAAATAATAATTTTATCATAGAATTAAATTAATAATATTTTATTTGTATTATTTTTAATATATGTTAAAAAAATGAAGTAAATTATATTTAGCAATAAATTTTAAAATCAAATTAATAAATTATTTTAAAAAACATTTTACTAAAAATAAATATCTAATAAGTTTCTTTTAGATTTGCTGAAAATAATAGTAGTGATTAAATTTACTTGATATATATTTGCCAGATGGACAAGGAGGTAGTTCTTAAAAATGTTGAAAAAATAATAACAAAAATAAAATTGGTAATATCTATGGTTATTGGTTTAATTAGTTCAATTGGTTGAACAAGTTGAATTGGTAGGTTGTATTTAAAAATAAATTTAAATATTAAAGAGTAATTTTAATATTAAAATAAGTATTAAATATAGTAAATATTTATTTAAAATATGTATTTGGTTAAAGGATAATTATCTAATACATCGACAGTAAAGTTTTTTAACTCTATAAGCCAGGTTAAAAGGTTGCTTCATGTCTTTATTATTTGTTTAAAAAATAAATGAGACATGTAATAGTTTTTGAACTTTGTTTGTTAAGTTAAAAAACTTCAAAATCGGTGTATGAAGTATGATCTTTAATATAGATTTAAGGGCTAAAGTTTCAAATCTCATAACATACAATTTATTTTTTATAAAAATTTCAAAAATAAGTTTAAAATCGATTTTTATGATTTTTATTAGTTCATTACCAATTCAATCGATTTTTTATCAAAGTATAGAATCCGTAATTTTATGATATGTATCAAACAGGGCAGCTCATCAATTCTTAATTTAATCAATCTGATTGATCTATTTGATTTTTTTAATACTATTTTTTAATGATCAAGTTAATTGGAAAGTCTTGATATGGTTTAATTAACATTTGACATGATGTTATAAAGTGTGTAGAGATTTAATAAAACTAAGGGATAATTCTCATGAACATGAATATTTGGTTTGAGATTATTAAAGACGAAAGAAAATGCTCATAAGCTAGGACTAGAGATTGCTGAGATTAAGGAGGAGGGCTCTTACATTTGTTGGGATTTAAAATTGTTTTATCTTTACGAGGTTGAGATTGTGATTATTTTGTTTGACAATTATAATTATAATTTTTATAATAATTTTTCTTTCATTGGTGGATGTACACGAATTACATACCTAACAACCTTAAACTTGTGCCTTTTGTATGTAGTTCATCGTTAAAGTATACCTTTACTAGCTTTGAGTATTGATTAATGGACACATACAATAAAATCAATATTTTAAAGAATAAACTATTTAAAAATCAAATAAAAGCAAACAAAATAAAACGAAAAGTTATACAATTCGTTAAAATGCTAAAATGTTAGATGATTTAGTCTTCGGTTCTGCACAAATGTGTATTTTTTTAAAAAAGGAATTATTCGAAAGCTATGTTATTTTTTTAGCAAAATTTTAAGATTTGAGAAAGAGAATTCAAACTCTACTTACTTACGAGAGAAAATGCACCAATCACTTGAGCCAAATATTCAAGTACTTATATTATTTTTTATTTGTAACTTATAATCGAAAGATATAAAATAGGATAAAATAGTATTTACAGTTATTTATAAGTAAGCTTGAAAAATTGGATCAAAAGTTAAATTGATGAGATATTCAAATAAATTGATTGAATTAGTTGGACTAAAGGGTTCAAATCAATAAATTTAAACATTAAATAAAATAAATTTAATATTAATTAAGTGATTAGTAGAGTAAATAATTAATAAACATACATTTGGGTAGATGTCAATTTGTTTTGTACAAAGGGGTTGTAGTTTGAGAGTAAAAAAATAAATTGTAGTTACTAAGATTTGAACCCAAATCACAGAGTGATGGCATTAATCAGTCAAACTAAACTATTGGTTTAAAAGAATTTCCTTTTAACAATGGTGTATTCTTTAACATAAAAGTTTAAATCTCATAACTTACAATTTTTTTAAAAAAAAATTATGTAAAAGTAAATATACAGATTGTTTTTTTTTTTTACAATTTAATATGATTTTTATCATTTTTAATTAATTGAACTAACTTTTTAACTATTTGATGAATTTTTAATTTTAAATATCATATTGAACCAAATATACCTTAATTTTTCTATTGAATTAACCCTTTTGATTAATCTTGGTCTGGGTTTCTAGGCACGGTCCAAGTATATAACAAAATAACATTATCCTTAAGTATTGTGTCGTTTACTAGCATGAAGCTCTAGCAACTGGCATGGGTATACCTAGGAATTTTACCCAATAAGTCTAAAAGCTATTATATTTTTGGAAGAATTTCAAAAACACTCGTGGAACCGAAATAAAGAAAAAAAGTGAAATGCCAAACAATAATTAAATACAAGGAAATAGCAATTTATGAAAATAATAATAAACAAATAGAAATTACCATGCTACCCTCAATGAAATCAGACTTTTTTCAGCCCAAATATTCCTCCACCGACATAGTATTTTTTCCAATTTTGCAAGAGCCAGCTTTTTTTTCTCATTACATGAAATTTCCTTGTCATAGATAGTGTCAACCCTACCTTGAAGAATGATCTATTGTTGATTTCTCGTAATTTTCTGTCACGAACCCTGTCCTAACCCTAGTTTGAAATAACCTTCTCTACTTCATCTAGTTCATCTCCCTTTGTTGAAATCCATTCCCCATTGGTGACCTGATATACCCAACATAGTATTCGATACCTATTTTTCATGATTTCTTGGTCAATCTTGGTTTTCTTTATTTATTGTGGATTTTAGTGGTTCCCACCATAATTCCAAAGAAAGTTATACTCCAAGGAAGTTAAGGTATGATGTTGGTA
>JBBYHM010000018.1:526512-578046 GCA_038381775.1 Adansonia rubrostipa | reverse complement strand
AAAATAAAATTTAAATGTCTTAAATTATTGATGAAGAAAATAAAGAAAAAAAATTTGCAGATTCTTTTGGTTGATAATAGAAAATGATATTAACCATAATAGTTGATACAATACTAGCATTAATTATACTAATTTTAAGATGTAACAAAATGGTATTAATAACTTATCGATTAAATTTTGTATTGGTTTGTATTTGTTGTATTTGTTCATACTAACTTACACTGGTGGGTAGAAAATTTTGAATTTTTTTTAATTTTTTAATATCAATTTCTGATTTTTTTTATATTTCAAAATTGCATTTAAAAATAAAATTATACTTTAAATTAGGTTATTTAACTTAATTACTAATAATTTATTATATATTTTTAAAATATTTTTATATTTATTTGATATTTAATAATTTTGAGTATTCAATATTTATAATTATATATTGTATAAGAAATAAAAGAATAAGTTATATAAAGTAGTTTTTAAAAGAGTAGGTAGTCTTAAGAAAATATATACCTATATAATATATATAAATTACAGTTTTTTGACATAAATGCTAATGTTTATTATGGGTTTTTTCAAAGATTTTTTTTATAATATTAGTTAATACTTTTGTTTATAAGTATATTCATTTAGTCCAAACCTTAGATATATAGCTTCATGGGTTTTTTATAAAGATTGTTTTATAATATTAATTAATACTTTTGTTTATATATCGATTTATTAAGTCCAAATTTCATAATATTAATTAATAGAAAGATAGATTCATTGAGTTCAAACCTTAGATATATAGCTTCATTAATAGATATATAAATTCATTAGTCCAAAATTCATAATATTAATTAATAAATATATAAATTTCATTGATACATAAATTAAATCAATAGATTATAGAATTTGAATAGTTATATTAATAGATTCATCAATAGATACATCGATTCATTGATAGATACATAGATTCATTAAATCCAAACTTCATAATTAAATTTAATATAATTTCTAATTTTATTAATTATTTTTTAATTTTGCAATAGATATATAGATTCATTGATAAATATATAGATTGATTGAGTTCAAACTTCATAATTAAATTTAATATAATATATTAATTTTATTAATTATTTTATTAATTTTGTTTAAACTATTGCTGAGCTTTTAGAGATTGCTATGGACAATGATATAGACGTATAAAAAAATAAAATATTAAATAATTCTTTTTTTAAACAATATAATTTAAATGTCTAATCATTTTTTCCTTGATTGAGAAATATTGCTATATGCAAAGCTAAGATTGTCAATATTCAATGTAAAAATGGTTAGTATTATACTTCATGTAGCCGGTGTAAGAAAGGTTTAAAATATATCAATGCTAAATTCCGGTGTGATGCATGCAAAAAATTTGTGGATTACCCTTACCTTCGATAAAAATATTATGAGTTTCATTTTATATTAGATAGGATATGATTTGATTACTGTTTTTACTTATTTGATTAAAAAATTTTAGATTCATTAATAAATATATAAATTCATTGAGTCCAAAATTCATAATATTAATTAATAAATATATAATATTAATTAATAAATATATAGATTCATTGATACATAGATTAAATTAATAGATTATGGAATTTGAATAGTTAAATTAATAAATTCATTAATAGATACATAGATTCATTAAATCCAAACTTCATAATTAAATTTAATATAATTTCTTAATTTTAATAATTGTTTTTTTAGTTTTATTTTAACTATTGCTGAGCTTTTAGAGATTGCGATTGACAATGATATGGAGGTATAAAAAAATAACTAAAATATTAAATAATTATTTTTCAAATAATATAATTTAAATGTCTAATCACTTTTTCCTTAATAGGAAAATATTATTATCGCTTTCCATTGCCTTTCAATATTTTTTAATACTTTTCATTTATTATTACATTTATACATACAATTAATTAATTATTCAAACGTAAATTCTAAATATATTTTGGACTGTGTTTTTACTTTTTTTTTTTATAGGTTTTGAATAGTTTAATATCAATCTTAAGTGCTCAATCATCCAATAGATGTAATCCAAAAAACTCTTTGTATGCTAGATTGATCTTCTTTCTCCCAATTTTAGTATAAAATCTAATGCTAGGCTCAATGGTTTTCATGTGAAAAAGTATAATTATCAATAATCTCACTTATCATCTTTTCAATCTTTTGCAATCTCCCCAATCATCTTTTAAACCTTGTCTCTCAACAACAATGATCCGATTCAACTTCTTCCAATATATTTCAATTATCTTTCATTAGTTATTGGCATGAGTAAGTTTTCTAATTCTTATTTTTAGTTTTCTAATTCTTATTTTTAAGATAATTTTGAATTTTGTTTAAAATTTATTCTTGAAATGAGATTAAAATACTAGTTCTTATTCATATCAATTATCTCCCTTATATTTTCAATTTAAAGCCATAAATCTTAATAGGATAATCATATCTATTTTTTATTGTTTTCTCTCTTTCTCTATTATAAATTTTTAATTCTTAAGTTCTATTTTTGTGTGTTCAATTTTTTTATTTTTTTATTAATTTTATTCCATTGTTTTGGCTTCACTTAGATCTACCGGTGATTTTTATTGTCCAATTTTAATAAAAAATAAGATTAAATTAATGATTTTTATTATTTATAAATAAAATTATTATTTTATTTTTAATAATTATAATTATAAACTTTTAAAATCATTTAAAAAATCAAAGCAAGAAGTATCAACAGTTTAGTTAGCAATAGTAGGGACAAATTGATTTCACTGATGAGGAAAAATGGACCTCAATTTCTTCTTTCTATTTAATTGATATGGTACAATGAAAGGGCAAATGAAAAAAAAAAAAAAATAGGAAACCGATAGCAACATGAATTAAAAAGTGGACATCAAAGCTATGTTGCTTAAATAATTTAGTCTTGAGTTTCATCATTGCGTGAGATTTATAGTCATTATATGACCCAACTCAAATAAAGTCAGATTTCTATTATTATATTTTTGTTTCTTAAAATTCTATTATTGATGTATTATTTAGAAAAAAAATACAATTAAGTTCTTTTGTAAAAATTGTAGTCTAATCAATACATACTGTTAACATATTACAAAAACCATATGATTTTTCCTTTTATATTGTTATTAATTTTTACTAACATTTTAATTTAACTAATTGTATAACAAAAAAAATAAATAAAGGTTGCATTGTTTTAATGGCAGAAGTTAATATTACGTTTTAACCTTATTGTTGTTGTGCTTCTAATTTAGTTTATTATTGATTATCTATATTATAGCTTATTACATATGGTCGTCCATTTAGCTTGATTATAGGATTTCTAGACTTGCATAATGAAATAAGAAACACAATATATAAATTAAAAAATCATTTATAACATTTAAATTTAAAATATTCTACAAAGTGTTGTAGAATTTTTTTTGAAATATTTTTGAATGAATATTGAATCTTAGTACTAAAAGTTCACATCAATATAGTTTATTGCTACTGAATATTTTATTTCTATCTTATCTTTTCTTAATTATTTTAAAAAATAATTTTATCATTATAGTTTTTGTAGCTGCTCCTTTTGAAGTATCAGAAAAGAAAGTGATAGATAAAGAGAATCAGAATAGAAAGAGTATTAATCTTTCATATACAAATTAAAAATTTTATTACGTATAACAATCAGATTAAAATCTTTTATTTATTTTTCTCTATTAGAAGTTTAATTTTACGTTAATATATTTTAATTTCAAACATTATTCTTTTTAAAAAAATTAATTCAGCTACTCATTAAAAAAATTAGTTAATTATTTTTTATATTCTCAATCAAATTAAATTAGTTTTAAAGTCATTTGCAAGGCTTTATTTCATTATATTAAAACATTTTTTTAATAATTTAAAATTTTTTCATCATTCTAATCTTTTAATTGAGCATCTAATCTAATATATAAAAATTTTTATATATTAAAAAATAATTTTATATATATTAAATTATTAATCGTGCATCGCACGGGCTTAAAATACAAGTTTTGTTAAGAAATTATTTTATAAAAATTTAAAAGACATTAATATCTTTATTGAATAATTTGATAATATATGATTTTATTCAAATTTTTTTACAATTGAATTGATGTATAATCAATTCATGATATTAAATTAATTAAAAATTTTATTATTAATACATATATATAAATATTTAAAAAATATCAAAACAATTCAAAACAATAAATTAAAATTTACCAATATTAATACATATCAATTTTTAAAAATTGATACTATTTACTTTTTCGATATAATCACGTAATTTTGAGGGAGGGGACCATTAAAAGTAGTGTTATCGTTATCATACCAGTGCCGGCCGTACTAGTTAGTATGTATCGATTTTGACATATAACTGTACTGATAATAGTTAAGTTCGTTTTGGTTTTGGTTTCGGTCTGTACCAGTAGGTACCGACCTATTTCGATGATACCGGTCAAAAATAGTTGTACTGACTGGTCCATAATATAAACTTGTAAAAAAAAAGTTAAACTAACATTGATCTTAAATCTTATGAATATTATACATAATTACTCATAAATTTGATGAATATTAGAAATAATTACTCATAAATTTAATGATCATTAAAATTTTTAGCTTTACTACTTAATTGATATTGATTTTCTTATATTTAATATAATTTTTTTAAAACATTATATATAATTGATGAATATTTAATATATAAAATTTATTTAATTTTATTTATTTTATATTTAAAAATATTATATATATAAATTAAAAATATTTAAACTTTAATAAATTTAAAATAATATATTAAAATATATTGACAATAATATATATCTATATTAAAATAAAAATAATATATCTATTCATACCGTATTAATTAGGTTGATTAAAAGGCTCAGTTATTTTACTTTACTTGCACAGAAGTTTGATCCATTTCAAAATTCCACAAGTTAAAATTCCAAATCACATCCACGTCAGCATAGACAAAGACACACATTAAATTCAATGTGATGAAAGTGAAACAAAACCAAATCTAAGAACAAGAAAAACAACAGTAAGCGAACAAAACAAGAAAAACTCTCCCAAAAAAAAAAAAAAAGAGGCAATGATTTTCCCCCTTTTTTTCTTTTAATTTTAGTGTCTTTTTAAAGATCTTCCCATAGTCATCTCCAAAATCCCACCTTCACAATTATTTTTTCTCCTCAACGGTATGGCCTTTTTTCTCTTTTACTTTCTCTTTTATTGGGTTCTCTTTTTCTTTTTTCCCCATTTTTTGTTGTTTTATTGCTTGGATTGGTTGATTCTAAAATGGGTCTATTTTGTTTTGCTTTTTCATGGCCATATGCATAATTTTTGTAAAGTAAGAATAGGTTTTTGTGTTGTTTTCCTTTTTATGAATCTTCTGTCTATATGAGTCGTTTGATTTGTTCTCATTATGTTCTTGTATAAGAGGTGTAATTATTCTAGCTGATTCTTAAGTTGAAAAGCAAATGAAATTTGGGATATATTTTTCAGTATGTATTTATAGTCAGGATTAATAAAATGTACTATCCTAAATATAAGAGAAGATTCTTCAGGTATTTGCCTTCAATTTGTTTTCTGAACAATTTTAGATTTTCAATGAGGGCGAATTCATGGAATTTTTGAGCAATCCAGAGTTGTCTTTGTTGAGTTCTTTGGACCAAGAACTTGATGGATTATATGGGATTTTTTTTTTCATGAAAAGAAATTGATATATGGGTTTTTTATTGAGTTAGATAATGTTTACTTTGTTGTACAAGACTAAGCATTATGCTTCTCTCTATGGTACCCATGCTGAAAGATATGGCAACATTTTTTTCTTTCTGTTTTTTTTTCCCTCCTGAAATTTCAGGCTTGTTTTAGATGTCATAGTTTGTTTTTTCATGTAAATAACCGAGATCTTGAGTCGTGTTAATGGTTATTGTATCTATCAAGACATGCTAGTCTTTCTCTTATAAAATTCTACTTGAATGACCTTTGGGCTCTTGAAATCCATAATGATAGGATTTCTCATTTGTTGTTGAACTCTCGCTCTTGAAACACAAGTTTATGCTCTTGTTTTGTGTATATAAGGATTATTGAAATATGTTGGATTGAAAAAAAAAAAAAAAAAAAAAAGAACTAAGCGAAAAAGTTAGTTGATGATCTAGAACTCAGCTTTTAATAATGTATGTGTATTAATTAATGTTCTAAGATGTTTCAGTTTGTAAGCTATAAGGAAAGTTAAAATAATGTTGAAAAAAATTGTGATAAGGTGTTGGATATATTTGATGCAAAAATAGATTTACCTAAAAAACAGATCATGTTGCAATAAATGGTTATGCGTTCTATAGCATATATTATTACCGTGCTCAATTGAAGGAGTCATATGTTGCAAATGGTCTATATTCATACTGAAAATTTCTTCCTTTTGTTTCGTTGTTGATATTTATCGTATAAAAAATCTTGTTTTTTCATAGCAGTGTTCTTGAAGCCCCCTTCAATTTTTGTGGATAAATTATCAAGAGGAAGTTAAAGAGGAACACCGTTGGCAAGTATTTTGATTATTACCAAAAGGGAATGGTCATTTGGTTCAGAGATGATGGAGGTCAATGCTGGATATTCCTGTTTAAATGAGAAACAACCGGCAGAGTGCCCGATATCTGCTGATAAAGGGCAAAAGCCTGCAGAAAAAGATGCAACCTCTTCTGTATTCGTAAACCATGGTCAGTTTCCTTGCTTTAGATGAGTCTAATAGTGTTTCATTGTTGGTATTTTCCCACTTTTTGCTGTCGCATTAAGAATTTCATTATAGTAATGCCAAGCAACAAAGATAATCATGCCAACATGGCTGCCATTTTAGCTTTAAAGTAAGATTTATGGTTTTTTTACATAGTTTTCTACATGATTTTTTGCAATGATAGATATTTCTGTTTAGATATGGTTTCTAAACGCTAATCATTTCCCGCTAATTTATTAGAAATAAATTCCAGCAAAACCTTTTTTTGTCATTTTAGCTATTTAAATCTTTGGACTCTTCATTTTTCTTAAAGTATCCAAGTCCTATATTTGTGTCCGATGCATTTTTGGACTTAGGTATGGGGATATGATTCTCCAAGGCCCCCCCAAATACATGGAAAAACTGAGAAAAATTTGAACATACTTGTGTTGGACACACAAAAAAAAAAAAAAAAAATCCTACACTCACACTCGACCTAAGCAGCATAGATTTTACTCATATCTTCTTCTATATTTGGTTGTCAAAAGATGGTTTACGTTATTAGTCATTTCTACTTACAATATCTTGAGAACTCATTCTCTTGATGTGCCATCCTGTAATTATGGGTTTTCTAGTTAGATGTGTGTCGTTAATGTCTTTCAGAGTTCTGAGAGTCTTTGGCACATAACTATATCATATCAAAGATATTGTTAATCTCAAGATTTTCATGAAATTGGAGAAACAGTTCTTCATCTGAAACTTTGGATCTTGTCCTAACTCTATTTTATTACCATGGCAAAGCCTGTTGTTAATTTGCCATTGCTCTCTCTGACACCAAAACAGTGAGGTACTTACCCTTTAATGCCTCTGTTCGAAAGGAAATGCAGGACTAAACTCTTAAGTAATTTTACATAATTTAGGCTCGGTTTAACTGCTGCTTTTTCTACTTGCTTTTTGCTTTTGCTTTTGCTTTTTGCTTCTGGAGGCAAAAAGTAACTATAAAGTTTGGATACAAAAGCATATCTAAAGAAAAATTAAATAAGATTCCTTGATTGCAGTGTGCCTTTTAAAATATATTGCAATTTCTTTATATATAAAAAAGAGGTTGCCATAATTATAAATAAGTATTAATGGTTTTTCTTTTCATACTTGATGTTGTTTTCTCATGGCATATTTTTTAGTTAAATTTTTTTCCCCATGGAGTATATAGTTATGTTTTGACTTCTGAGCATGAAGTTATAAAATAATTGAATCCATTATGTAGCTGCGATCGCTTGGCACGAGTGCAGAAGAAAGTGGACAGGGGATAAATCGAAACAGTCACGAAAGATCAGTAAGGATCCGGTTATAAGGTATACCAGTTCTCCTAATATTCTTCCGTTTGTGCAATGACTGTTTTGTATTGCTTTGCTATATAATATTTTGGGTGGTGGGGAGATCGAACCATATATGCATTTCGAAAAGGCCTAGTTAGAATCTATGTTACCCGGACTTGGTGGTGAGTGTTGGATAAAGGTATGTGTCTGACACTGGTAAGCTCAATTTTTTCCAAGTTTTTCTACTCATATGAAGGATTATATTCCCATGCCTATGTTTGAATATATGTCGAAGACAAGATAGGTATTTTATGAAAAATGAAAATTCCAAGTAACATAGGTTGGAATTGCATAATCACTATCTGTAGATATTTACAATTTCCTTATTGTGGCCCTTCTTGAAATAGAATTATTGATAACGAGGTTTTGTTTAAACAAGAAGTATAATAATTTTGCATCTAATAAAATGGTAAAGGGAAAAATCAAAATATCAGTACAAACCAAGGTTGCGAAGATTGGCTTGCCAGCTTTTTCGTCTTTCAAGATGTGCAATCAAGGGTTTGAGCCGAAGTTGCTATTCTGGCTTTGGTCAAGTGGTTTGGGGAAATGAGGGTTTGCCTAACTGCTACATCATTCTGTTTAAAAACGTCAAGGTTTTTAGTGTTTTCTCTTTAACGCTTATTCAATATCGAATGACACTTTCAGAGACAGTTGCTGAAGTTTGAATAATGTGAGATAACTCATATGGTGGCACACGTGTTCTTTGCCGTACGTGTGCCTATTTGTCTTAAGGTGACTGTGAACTGATGTGTTTTCCTGTTCAAAAAGGGGTGGTGTTGATGTTTATAGATATAGATTCTCAAACACCAAAAAACTTGTAAGCTCAAATAGAACCATCACAAATTCGCAATATAGAATGTGGGATTATTACGTATAACATATAAATAAATAAAAAATATCTCTCTCCGATCGGTTCGTTTATGTGTTATATGATATTAATTGCTTAATATGTAGATTTTACCTGTTTAAATTTTCTTATAGCTGCCCAAATACGATATCGATAATAACTGCAAAAACTGTGTTGCAGCTGGTCCACTACATATGAAGAGCTTCTCTTAACTAATGAGCCATTTTCCGAGCCAATTCCTTTGCCAGTAAGTATATTGCCGAACTCGCACATTAAGAACAAATAGTCTTTTTTTTTCTTTGTATAGAATTCACAATTAAAGAATTAATTAGTAAGATCCTAGCTCTCTTATCATACATTTGAATGCTAAGGAGGCTTTTTCAACAGCAATTTAGTATTAAAAAAATGGACCGGTTGGACAACTCAAGCTTGGTTTAACGGTTGTTAACATTAACTCTTTATAGGAGTCAAGTTGACAATTCAAATCCCTCCCTCTTCATAGTTTCTTACTATTTTACTCAGATACGGAGTGTCGGATATGGGTATGTATTCGATATATGTATACTCAATTTTTCTAAAAATTTTTCATATACTAGGAGGATCATACCTCTTACACATGTCCGAATATGTGTCGGTCATGAGTGTTAAACTCGGATACTTCTAAAAAAATGAAGAGTTGGAATAACATAGGTTTCATATACATATAAGAAAAAAGGATTGATCCAATTTCTTTGGTTTAAATGAGTTGCTGCAACAATAGGAATATGATGACAAACAAATAATATGAGAACTAATTGCAATAAATCTTATTGTTTTGGTAAACTTGATATATCTGTTAAACTTGATTGATGCATATTTGTGCAGGAGATGGTAGATTTTCTAGTTGATATTTGGCACGATGACGGGCTGTTTGATTAAGATTAATCAGTGATGATGATGAAGTAATTGTTAGGCAGTGGAGAACTTGTTTCTCTTTAACCCTTTATTTTTGTTTTTTATTTTTTATCTTGCAAATTATTTGCAGTAGGAATGAGCCACGATCCACAGATTGTTTCGGACCGACGGATTTGGACCAATTGTAAGGTGGTCTTGTGAATGGTCTAAATTTTTTAGTAACGATACTTTAAATCTACAATCCTAATTAGTAACGACATACCTAGCCATCTCAGATCAAAGGCTCGAATCATAGAATTAGCCCATGAAATTGACTTCCGAAACCAATTTTAATATGAACAATATAGATTTATATTTAAACAAAGTATATAAGTTGTAATAATATTCAAACTCTTAGATTTTAATTTTTTTTTAATATTTATGAATTTTAATTACATGATTATAGTTTTTATTTATAATATTGAAACACTATTGTTTTAGTTTATATTCGAAAAAAAAATGTCAATTGCGAATCGAATCGGATGGATTGGTTCCAAAAGATCATGAGTTAATCTATTGTCACCTCCTTCTTGTACGACTGATCCATGATTTTAGTTTCAGAATGGTTTACTCGGATTATGCTCAACTCTAATTTGTTTGATCTTAAAAATATACAGTGACGGAAAGCCTCCATTACTCATCAGAGTGATCAACAGTTAATATGCTAATCCAGTGATGGACTTAAATTTTATTTAGATCTCTTTGTCATAATTTATTTATTTTTATAAATATAAATTAAAAATATAAAATTTATGAATTTGAAATAAATTAAAGAAAAATATTAGGAGCTTCATACCCAATTTCTAAGTAACTTCACATTAATCCAAGATTTCCGTGACGGTGTCACTATCAGAGTAAGGAAAGGGATGATAAAAACTAAAAATTAAAAATTAAGAAATAAAAATAAAAATAAGATTAAGAATTAGAATGAGAATCTAGCGGGGTTCACAGGGACGACGTCGTTGTGCTAGGTGCCAACTGTTTTAATAACGTATTTTCTCGGAAAATACAGAGGGAAAAGGGGGGGGGGGTTTGGGGGGGAAGGTAGAAGATTCCGAAAACAAACACGGAAAAGAAAATTAAGGGAGGGGTGGGGGAAGCTTTGATTCTAAGCCATTTTCTTTCCTCTGCTCCAAAGAAAAATCCCACGCGTTCGTCGTCAAATTTTCTCACCATTTTTTCACGGTCGAAAGGGGAGGGGGAAGCTACTAATTTAGAGAGAAAAGAAGTAAAGATGGATAAATTTAAGAATATGTTGAAACCCAAGCCGAATCCACAACAATTACTAAGAGATTGGCAAAGAAAGCTTCGTCAGGAGTGCCGTAACATTGAACGCCAAATCCGAGGCAAGTTACTTTCTTTATTTTGTTTCTTAATTTTTTTGGAAAATTTTTGAAGATTGCTTTCTGGTGTTAATTTTGTTTTTTCAGTTAATGGGTAGCTGAGATTTGAGGTTTAAAATAATGGGTTTTTTTTTTGTGGTTTTGATCGAAGTTTTGTGATAAGAAAATTGATTGGGTTTTTATGTGGTTTTTGTTTTAGATGTTCAGAGAGAGGAGAAAGGCGTGCAGAAAGCAATTAGAGAAGCTGCTAAGAGAAATGACATGGGTTCTGCTAAGGTAACAAAATCTTAGTTTTTCTGTTTACCTTTTTTTTTTTTTTTTTTTTTCATTTTAATGGAACTTTAGCTAAACAGATTGATTAATCATGTTATCATTGTTGAGGAATTGAGCTTTTTTTTCTTTTGGAATGGTATGAGTAGGAAGAGAAATTGTTATTTAAATATCGGCCACAATGCAATTAACTGTGCCATTGATATTCATGTCTGATATTTATTGCAATTAACTATGGTAACATTTGCAACCACAATTAACACGTCTGTGGCTACAATTTAAATCCCTTTTATTAAAGATCATTGAGACATAAAGATTACCTGATTGATCTTGTTGCCAAAGTGGTTGCCGCTTTGCCTCTAGCCTTTCCTGGGATACTAGTCTTACTGGTGGAGTTATCTGAACTAATTATGTTTTCTATGTTGTTTGTTTTCTACTTGTACTTTTGTTTTCTTGACAGATCATCATGAAATTTCTTCGGGCGAGTTTTAACTATCTCTTATCTTGTATTACTAGCAAGTCTTATCCTTTTTATTTTGTTTTGCTATATCTTGTAAATTTAAGTTCACTGTGAATGGATCTGGGTCTCAAAATGGTGTTGAGTAATTTAGGGCTTTAAATTGCTGAAGTAGATTGGAGTTTGTGCTTATTTAAATGAGATGATTGGGCATCCATGAAAGCAGATCTTAGGTAATCCAGTAAGTGTTCTAAAGTTGAGGAATTAAACTTAGGATCAGGAAGCTGGGTAACTCTTGACTAGTTCTTAGTAGGAACTGCAAACTGAAAAGAAAAAAGATGTTGAATTTTGGTATCAGGAAATGATTGTGTTTCTGTTAGGTGGTGTAATCAACTGAAACCTTTGTGCTGTTGTCATGTGTCTGTAATATGTGAATATTTATCTATTTCCTTTACGCCCAAGTATGTAACTTTGCATTTGCCTTCTTGTTATTGATTATGTACATTCTTGTACTGATCCTTTTTCAATATTTTCAGGCACTTGCAAAAGAAATTGTGATGTCAAGAAAAGCTGTGAACCGACTATATGAGAATAAAGCCCAGCTTAATTCAATATCAATGCACCTAGGAGAAAGCGTTGGTATGACAACTTATGCATCTGAAATCTACACATTGTATTTATTCCAAATAACAGTATTATGATCCCATACCTGGAAAGATTTTTATTTTGATCGTAGTCCGTGAATGTTGTTGGCATGTGCTTATTTCTGTTAAATATCAATAGTTGAAGTATTAGATCATTTTTTAGAATTTGTATATTTAGGGAAGCTATGCATCTACAGTTTTTAATAGGTAGAGAGATACGAACACATGACTCCTGCTATTTCAAAGGTTATGAAAATCTAGTTTTTAGCTGTTGAATTTTTTCTTAACTATTCTAGTAAAATTTCGATGGAAGACTCGAAAAAGTGTGATAAAAACAAAATTTCATGTTAGAATGGTGTGGGAAATTATTCTGCTTTCCATGTTAGATGAGCCTACCCCTTCCTCTACCAATGGTTTCAGCCTTCAAAAGCGTACTAGTATTTGTTCATGTCAATATTCTGGAGCTTTCTTTGATTATCCCAATTGAAGGAGGTATCTTTCGTGGGAGAAGAACAAGAATGATTGATTGCAGAATCTTTCTTGATAATAGAGTTTAGTAATTTCAAGTTCTTCACAAACTTCCATTTCAGAATTATCTTTATTTCAGCATTTGAGAAACTTCATTTTCGACTTCATTCTCCACCAACAAAGCCCTGTTCTGTTGCTAGTCATTGTTACCAAAATTCTTTCCATCTCCCTTGAATCTTAACTTGGCTTGATGGATAAAATATTAAAATAATGTGTATTTTAGAAAATCAATCTCCATTTATCGCCCTTTACTTCGTGTTTGCATTCTTCGGGAAGAACTGCTTGACGTAGATCTGTTCTGGGCCTTTCTAACCTTTCTTTCTAAATGTTCTTATGCTGGAACGTATTTGAAGCAATTGCTCGAACTGTTGGTCATTTGTCCAAGAGTGCTGAAGTCATGAAACTTGTAAACAACCTAATGAAAGCTCCGGAAATGGCTGTCACAATGCAAGAATTTAGCAAAGAAATGACCAAGGTAATTTTAAAGTTCGTATTTTTGTTGCGTTTATGTGCCAGTTTTTGTTTCATAATATTTATCATTCTTGTCTTTCCTAATTTTTGTTTTCTCAACACATTGCAAATGACACTAACATGTTAAGAACACTTGTTACTTTACTATTGTTGTTTGGAGTTGCCTTATTGGTTCTTTCTTTCTTTTTTCTTTTTTTCTTTTTTTTTTGGGGGGGGGGGTGCTGAAGGTTGCTCAGAAGTACATTCGGTCAGGAAATTCATTTTTGTTGTCCTATCGAAATCTCTTTTTTTTTTTTTTTTTTGCAACTGATAAACTTTAGTCCTAAGATTTCCTTACGACATTTGGAGTTATATTTCTGTCATTTCTTTGAAGATGAGATGTATAATGAAGTTCACAAAAGCTCTCCTTAGATAAAGAATATGGATATTGAATCCTGTCTTAAATTGTGGGTGGGTTTTTTGTACTTCGGCCTGGCCCAGCCCAAGTTTTGAACAGTCATATGGGCTTTCCGGGCCATGGCCTGGCCCGTTGACACCTCTAGGAAGAGGTGCATTTGGAGTTTAACTGTTTCTGAGATGGGGAGAGGGGATATGCCGGGTTGTGCAGCTTAGCCAAGACTGGTAAGGATTAAAAGGACTGAATGAACAAAATTGGTCTAGTATTTAGTAACATATGTAAACTGATGAGCATCCCCTTTAACCTTTTCTTTCTCGAGTTTCGTTTTTCTTGTTTCAAGATAATGCCTTGGTTCAAGCATTTTCGATTTAAATTCTCTGTAACACCTCTTGTCATATATCGGTTTGTAGGCTGGGGTTATTGAAGAAATAGTCAACGATGCTGTCGACACGGCATTGGATTCGGAAGATATAGAAGAAGAGACAGAAGAAGAAGTTGATAAGGTTCTGTCGGAAATAGCTGGTGAAACTGCAGCACAGCTTCCCGAAGCTGTTCGGAAGGAAAGAGTGAGGGTATCTACCCAAAGAGAAAGCACTTCCCGTGAAGTATGCAAAACTTTATCCCTCTTTTTTACTTGTTGTTGCAAAAAGATAAAGGAACTAAATTTCTTTGAAAATATTACAGGAAGAAGCTTTTGCAGAGGGTGCCGATGATGAGGAAGAATTAGAAGAGATAAGGGCACGACTTGCCCGAGTTAGATCATAGAACTTGCACTTTCTTTATGGTGTCTGTCTCTATCAAGTGACAGTGTGCTTTGTATTGTACTAATCCATTAAAGAGCGCTTTGAGCTCATCTGCTGTATTCGAGGGAGTGCAACGATCGGGATTTGTATGTCTCTTTCGCATCACTGTACACACTGGAATTTGGTTATCAAACATTTACGCTATTATCTTCTTTAGACATCCACAAATTAGTTATGTTAAAATCTCTTATTGCTTATTTTTTATGTAAATATAAATGGGTGACGGTCCAAATTCGATACGTACCTTAGAGACGTCCGAATTGCGGTAATTACAGATCACTTTGAACCCAATCATGGTGGTGGATTTACATTGGGTGCAGCTGGGCAATTGCTTCACCAAAATTCCAATTATGTTTTAAAATAATATTATGTAATTAGTATGACTAAAAACCTCTTCCTACCAAGACTTTCCTAGTAAAGAAACAACAGGTAAGCTTTCTGTCGTAATTATTACTAATTCTACGTTCGAAGACAAAACAAGTCAACACATTTACCGAAAGGCTTCATTGTCATTTCAATATAGAAGACTTTCTAGGATTTAAGATTGCTTTATTACATTGGCTTTTTCCTTTATGAGAGAAGGCCTGAAAGGTTTTCTCGACATGTCCTAACTAATATCGAAATTTAATACTTCGAATGACAGAAAAAATAATATAAATAATTGAGGATAAAATTTTACTAATAATTATTTTTGTAAATTTAGACATTTAAAAACTTTATATATACTTATTTTATGCACTTGAGAAGTTTAGAATTTTCTCATTATAATTCAAGCTTTTGTGACACATTGGATGATACTGTAAAAAGAAAAAAGTTTGCGACGATGAACATTAGCGAGTTTCATAAAATACAAACTCTGCTTAATAAGTTGAAAGCGACACTAAACGATTACTCCTTTTAACGGTGTAAAATTTGTACATGTAAATGTCCAAAGTAGAACGTATACGTCAAGCAAGAAACTCATCTATATTAAAGAGCTCACAACCATCCCAGACACTAATATTCCCCCCAAAATCCATTGAAAAATCGTCAACGAACTCCAAACCCTCCAGCCACTTATACTCTGTCTCCTTCATGAACTCATCATCCCCTGGGTTTGCCTCCCTCTTCATCTCAGCTTCAGCTTTGATATTTTCATTAACTGTCAAATTCATAGCACCACTTGTTGATGGAGCTTCGGAATCAACAGGACACTCAACATTCATCCTAGTTGTCTCACCTTCACCACCGGTATATTTGTCACATATCTCAGAGTTACTTGATGCAGTCATGGAGTCGGAACCAGCGCAAGTAGTAGTAGTAGTAGTAGCTTGTGAAAACGCATTCGAGGTGGTTGCAACGGAGCCGGAATTCAAGACGTGAGGCATATTCAGGATCGCTTTTTCACCATACATGGTCCTGGCAGCTTCATCGTAAGCTAAAGCTGCTTCATAAGCGGTAGAAAAAGTACCAAGCCAGAGTCTCTTTCCTCGATTAGGGGTTCGGATTTCAGCCACCCATTTACCCCAAGTCCTCTGCCTCACACCTCTGTAGTTGCAGTCTTGATTCTGAGGCCCTCCTTTACCTTTCATACACCCTTTCTTCGAGCCCTTCGCAGGCGCTTTACGAGCTTGTTTGGCTTCGGAATTTTCATTCCATAGCTTCAGAGTGTCAGCAACTGATAGACCATCGCGCCTCTTCCTTTTCCTTGAAGAAACGGAAAACGGAGACGAACCCACCCTCAGATTTTGATTACCCGTAAAACCCATATTGAATTTCTCCGAAATTTATATAAATCTGAAACCCTCTTGAAAGATTGGCAAACAGTTCAAAAAAGAGTTACTTAGACGAAAGGCCAAGAATCTTTAGAAAGAAACAGAGCAATAAAAACAGAGCCTGACCGGAAAAAGAAGAAAAAGGAAGACGCAAAAAGCGAACCTCAAAATATGAAGTAAAAACGAAGCAAAAGAATGAAGAAACTTCGTTCTGAACTGGGTTTTCTTTATTTCTGGGTATTTTTTGTCTAAGTTGATAATTTGGAAGAGAAGACCGTAAGGATCTTGAGACTCTCAGTAGGATATTTAAAGATTTCCGTTGCAAGATTTTTGTGTTTTCTTACCTTTTATCTTTTATTTTTATAATAAGTTTAGGAAGATTACGTGGCGTAATTTTAGTAGGTTTAATTGATGTTTCGTCGCCAGGAGACAGCTGGCACGTGTCACCCGATATTTCCGAGCTTATCTAGATTATCCTAGTTTACTTGGTATTGAAGAATTTGTTATAATTTGGTTTCCCTTTTTTACTCCCAACTTCTTTAACTAATTGCGGATCTGCCACCATGGCCTAATGGATACTAGGCCGGCTATCCCGAACTAGCCGGGGAAGGACTTTTTTGTCATAAAATAATATCGGGCTGACCAACCAAAGGGCGGAAGACACGAGTTTCCGGTCAAAGTAAAAATAAAGCAGCTCTACAAATTTACCATTTGGTAATTGCCCCCCCCCCCAAATTGTTGGTAAAATTATTTTTAAAATTTTACTTTAGATTTTTTTAATAAATAAATATTAAATAAAGTGTTAAAATAAAATATGAAATTCAATTTCAGCAACTTATTTGATTTTGCACTAACCTACCCAAAATTATTGCAATCGAAAAACCAAAATCTGTTAGCCGCCCCAAAATCTAAAAACTCCATGAATGATTTTATATATATATATAAACATGAATATAAATTTTTTTTTGAATTAACAAAAATAATTTATTATATTTTTAAATTACTATTATAAATATTTATCATTAATAAAATTTATTTAATTTATAACTAAAAATTTTAATTTTATTAAAAGTCTTCGTTAAATATTTTTAGCTAATGACAAATAAAATCAGTTACTTTATTTTTAAAGTTTTAATCCTTCGTTAACCTTCAAATGAAAATAAATTCAGTTGATAAAAATAGTTAAAATTTATACTATTTTTTATTCTCATAAATTTTAATTTATATTAAAATTAAAAATAATAAATTTATAAATCTGAACATTGAAAATTGAGCAAGCTTTACATGTTTATGCATTCATTAATTTTAATTATTTGTAAAATATATAATTATATATTTTCTTAGTAAATAAACAAATCTTTACATGTAGCATATATGACAACAAATACTAATAATAAATAAATAAACTAGCCACTATATATTAAAGGTCCTCATGAACTGAGCCAGACCAAATTTCAATTGGATCAAGCATAATATTAATATCAAATATGTTTGTTCAAATTTGATCAAATTCGACTCGAAATACAAATTTTAAATTTTATTCAAACTTACATATATTTATAAATAGACAATCTAAATCCATTTAAACTCGCCCGAATTATTATTTTATAATTTATTTTTTTAAAAAAAATATGCATTTTTAAAAATTTAATATTTATTAGTTTAATAATTTTTTTTATTAAGTATAAAAATGTAAATCCTTTAACTTACTTTTTTAATGTTTATACTATAATATTATATATATATTTTATATGATAAAAATTATATAATATTAATATATATTATGTAATAATAAAATAAGTTACACCAAACAAAGCTCAAGCATTAAAAGTTAAAACTAAAACTTATCCCATTTTGTAATCAAATCTAATTTTTTTATCTACGCGTATTTTTTCAGCATACTATTTTTATCCAAATCCTCCTAAAATTCGGATGAATCTTGAGACTTAATGAGTAATTCAACCTTTGAGCAAATCTACTATAGAGTTGATGCATTTTTAATTTATAGATTAAACTTGAATATTAACTCTTGAGCAAAAACTCATTAAACAAACAAATAATTAAATATAAAACATTATAGACATATATATATATATATATATATATAAAACAAACTCTAAATCAACTACATAAATAACAAGCAGCCAAGAAATGTGTAAATTCCTTGATTCATTTACGTAGGTAATCTTCAGAAAAAAAAGCAGGAATAGACTATTGCATCAACATGCAAATACCTACAGTTGGAGGCATATAAAGAAACCCTTTTTTTGGGGGGTGCGTTTGGGGTGTTTGATGCAGAAACCTCGGAAAGTTTACAATGGTTATTCCCATTGAATGCAAACCAGTGCTTTAAATGGAGACTGATGGAAATCACATCTCAGCAACCAGTTTACCCGAATCAGTAGCTTCAGCTAGCGTACCATTAGTCCACCTTTTCAGCATCTCTAGTGCTGCCTTGGGCTGGTCCATAGGAATCATGTGACCCACATCGTGAACGTGGTAGATTATCGCAGCTTTATCATTTACTGGCTGCAAAATTATTTGCCCATTGCTAGATTAAAGAAAAAGATAGGGTTGGTTGGAGAGAGAGGACCGTGAGTTTTCAAGACCCTGGCCTCTGAGCCGTCAACTAGGAAAGGAACCTCAGGAGATGCTTCAAACTCCTGCTGACCGGACTATTGCATTGCATGAACCCATCTTGAATCGCCTGTTCAAGTACAATAATATGACCAGATGCAAATCGAGAAAGTAATTAGCTCGATGTATTCCGGTATAATACACTCTTATCCGTAAACTCATGGAAACACAAAATACTTACCAAGCTAGTTGCAGATGAGATCATATTCACCGGCATATACAAGAAGCTTGATTCCATCCTCAAGGAGAGGAGGAATGCCAACTTCGAGATTCCTAATCCAGTCGACCAGCATGGCCTGATACAGTGTAGGGCCGCAGGAGACAAAGTATATATTACCAACACCGAACGCATCCCTAACTAATTTGTTGTTCAGAAATGTCTCCATGTTCGAGAAGCCATAGAAAGGCTCCCTTCGCATTTCTTTCTAATGTCGTAGTACTGCAGAGATGAAACATCAGTGCATGTCAAATTTAATTTGCTGCAAAGAGTAGTTAAAGGAAAGTGGTTTAACAATGAAATTTTTTTCTAGGTTAAATTCCGGAAAAAAAAAAAAAAAAGAAGAATATCACTGAAATGGAGACCAATTTGAGGCCCTACAATCTACTTAATAAACTGTTTTTTTTTTTTTCTATTCTAATCAGGAAAATTAGATTATTTACACAAAAGCATTATCTCCAGATCTTTTATATAAAGATAGTTTGATACTGCCAGGAAAAGAAGCAGATTCTGCTTCGCGGGATATTACAACCAAGATTGACCAGAGGCTGTTTATGCAAATAATTCCTAAAATGTGTCTCCAAGCATTAAAAGGTAATTTTAAAATGCCACCTGAGCAAAGAAAATAAAATTAAAAAAAAATCATGTCTCTTACGTTTGTATCACCAGCAAGTTCCATGATGCCACTGAATACGGCATTCCAAACAAAATACAAAGCCATTCAAGAAATTGTACCATCAGTGCCTGATTTTTTTTCCCCAAGAAAAGAAAAGGTTTTTGAGGACATAAGCAGCAATGATTCAACTGTGAGATATATATATATATATATATATATATATATATTATAAGTTATAATGCAAAATTAAAAAAAAAAAAGTGTCAATTAATATATCTGGGTTATGAAGTTCGAAACAACAGAGAGAAAAGTGTAGAGAATGATCATAGGAATGAGGAAGCCCTTTCAGAAATAAAATTACCGCAAAGCTTTATTGCTGTTTCACAAAGTGGAACCAGCCTGTTGATACGATCATAGTCAGTCTTCTTAAATACCCCCATATCAAAAGCATAATCTGTGTAAGCTTTATACTGGATTGAAGGGTTAGTAAGGCCATTACCAATGGCAAATCCCTGTTAACCGCGTTGTAGAAAATTGCAAAAAGGAATTTAATCCCAAACAATTTGTCGCTTTAAGAAATTAATAAAATAACATTTAGAAGCTTGGCATCATATAAATTAATAACACACCTTTAGGTTTATATGAATTCCATCTTTTGCTTTGTTTCCTCGGTGGACTCGAACAGCAAAAGCGGAACGTAGTGCCAAGCATATGATTCTCTGGTTATATAAAAGTCATTCTTTGTAAACTCAGGGTGTTCGGCAAAGAATGCCTAACAAAATAAAAAGAGCCTAGTCAAAATAACAAATTTAGTCATTTCTCCTCAAAACATTCAATGGTTGGTGTTCATTCACTTTCACAATATTGACAATAAATAACTCAGTGGACAGTAAACAATAATGTTAAACTCCTCCTTTCAAAATAAGATGCAAGGATAAACCCGACTAACCTGTAAGAAGTCGTAATAGGTCATTGCTAGCTTCGTCTTCAATATGACAAATGTTCCTTTTGCCAGAACAATGACTAAAGCCGGTACCAATAGGTTGGTCCACGCATAGAAGGTTTGATGCCTAAACACGAAATGGAAGAATGGGAAAGAAGAAAATGAGTCCATCGATCTTCACTATCTCAAAGTTAAAACATTTTAATATTACATAGTATCAGAAAGATGAGAAAGTAATCATTAATCAGGGACCACGGTTGATAATTAATTGCACAAATTTTAACTACCAACAAAGGAAGATTATCAAGAAGAAAAGTACCCCGTCCCAACCATATTCAGTCCAAACAAGGGACATGTTATCAGCAATGGTGAAAGGGCCATTTTCATAAAACCAAGCCAATTCACTGGATCAACCAGATTAGAACAGGGTCGTTTTTGCTATTGCATGATTCAAAGAAAAAGTAGAACATTCTGCCAAAAACAGCAAGAAAGTCGAACTTAATTGGAAAGGAAAATAATTGAAAAAAAAAATCATTCACTTTATTAACCGATTATAGAACAATAAATGAAGAATGCATGTACAGTCTTTATCTAGCAGCATGACAAGAAAGCTGCAATCTGGAAAAAAAATGTTATTGGTGGTATGATTTTTAAATTAATAAATACCAGGACTGTTGTACACACATAAATAATATGAAAAGGCAAACATGAACAGCAACCATTAAACTCTATAATACATGTAAGATCACCAAACTCACTAACTAAAACATTGAACTGCAAAAACATTTCTGCAAAACTCAGTGGTTTGAGATAAACCTATTAGCATATATCTAGAAAGGCAACAGTTTTAATACATTAAAAAAAAAAATTGAGGGTTTGGATTTTACCAAGCGTCAAGAGAATTTATACAGACAACTTCACCCAGAAACCAATTACATTTCGGAGATTTTAAGATTAAACCCCAAATGTCACATAAATTTACCAAAACTAACATTGAAAAGTTCCAAAATTTGAATTTTTAACCATGAATAATAGAAATGCAAAGAATTTCTCCTAAACCAACATATTATGATTAATAAGCACCTAACTCTTCAACTCATGGGCTTTTAGTAACTAATTTTGAACATCAATTCCAAAGTTAAAATCTAAAATCTTCCAATAAATACCCCACCCTCCCAAAAAGACAAAATGAAAAAGAAAATTCCTAAAATAAAAACCCAATTTCATCTATAAAAAAACCATAGAATAATCAAGTGACCTCACTCTACAATTCATGGGGTTCAAATCACTAAAACATGAAAACCCGAAGTAATCACCTCATTCAACAATTAAGATACAAAAATAACTACCATCCTTCCGACTCAAGCAACTCAGCTTCATGATATTGTTCTTAATTTCGTGTGGCCTGTTTTGAAGAGAAATCATTATCCATTCCTTCTCATCTTCGGGTTAACAATAAAGTTTCTGCATCAAGAGATCGTTCCGGGCTTGAAGCCCTTTGATTTCTCCTTGACGCATTGCGTTTTGTTCTTGAAGCCTTGTGATTTCTCCTCACTTTGATGGCATAGTCCCCCACAGATAAAAGAGGATAATATGAGAAAAATATCTTCAACCAGAAAAGGGAAAAAGTACTCTTCCCATTTCCTATATCAGGGACTTACCAAAAGCTTTATCAGACCCTCATTTGATTTTGTTGCTGGGCTACCAATTCCTTTTACTCGGCACGAGCTGCTTTCAACAGCAGTAACTCTTTGTGCAAACCACCCGCTTTTCGTTTGGAATCATCAAGGTCTCTTTTGGCTGCTTCATTTTCTTTGCGAAGCATCTCATTCTTGTTCTTCAGCCTGTTCAGTTTTGCCTGGATCTAAAAAAATCAAATCAAATCAAAGAGATGAAATGACCGTTATACATGCTTAGCAATTAGCATTCAAACTTCTGAAAACATATACAGTACAGGTCGGAAGTTGTTATGGCTTATAAAGAATTAAATCTATGAAGCACAGGCATGAACAAGCAATACGGGTGACACAACATGGATACACTGATACGTCAACTTCAGACCAAAAGTTCAATTTTTCTTTTTTTTTTACTAATTCATTGCAGAAATCAATGCCAAAAGAATCAAAATATTAGACTGAGAAAAAAGATGCTCTTTGTCTTACCTTCTGCTTTTCAAGATAATCTTTAGAAGCCTCTTACGATTTCTTTTCTTGACTGGCTGATTTGATACAGCTGTAGTAGTACCAGCTTTCAAAACATGAGCCCGGGGCAGAACTGAACCTGAGGCTGAACCTTTCTCCCAAATCCTGATGCATCCACCTGAACCTAAAGCAAAAGCTTGGGCTGTGTTGTGTCCTGTTGTTTCATTCCACATCATCGAATAGCTTATATATGCGTGTTGTCGACTGCCATCATCAAGCTCCGGAACTACAGAGGAAAAAAAAATAGGAGCTCTTTTCTAGGTATCTTTCTTTAATTAAAAAGGACATCTAGATTGCTAAAATCAGAACTTGGGGCAAAACCTGAACCTTGCTCCCCGTTCCTGATGCATCCAACTGAACCTAAAGCAAAAGCTTGGCTGTGTTGTGTCCTGTTGTTTCATTCCCCACCATCGAATAGCTTACATCTGAATTTCTCTTTAAAAAAAAAAAGATCCAGTTGGTTGTGGGTAGAAAAAGAAACTTACCTGATTCAGAAATAGGAAGAGTCAGACCTGAATATGAAGCAAAGCCTTGCTGCGTGGGATGTCCAGTTGTTCCATTCCAACCCACCGAATTTCTTACATCTGAACTTATCGATTGCAAGAGGGAGGGGAAAAATATGAGCTTTTTTCTGTGTGTTTCATTGAAAAGGACATCTGGAGTGTTACAAGAGACCCAAAACCTTCCACTCAGAACCCTACTTTGATTCAAAGTGAAACGCACAGAAAAAAAAAGCTCATTTTTTCCCCCCGCGGCAATACAAGTCCAAGATGCAAGAAATTCGATTGAGGGAATGGAATCTAGAGTGCTAAAAGAAACCCATAACTTTCTATTCATGAACCCTAGTTTGATTCAGAGTGAAAACATTAATAAAATATCCAGCATGATTTTGAACTGAATCTGCAAATAGCTAAGATTTTTTTTTTATCAAACACTTAAAAAAAAATCAAAATCCAGTTGGTTAAGGATAGAAAAAAGAAATCAAAATGAATTTCTTATGAAAAACCCTTAATTAATTAAAAATAGCTCATGCTTGCCGTTTGTAAAGCCCATGTTGAGCCATGGCGAACTTGGTGTAAAAGCAGCGGAATCCGTTGCTCTGATGTTAGCATCCATGGAGTAATCCCTTGCAGGAACTCCAAACGATTTTTTTTTTTTTTTTTTGTGGCGATGCCTATGAGCTGAGCTCTGGGTCCAAAACCCGAAGGTTACTTAATATTTAGAAAGTTCTAGAATAAAATATTAGATTTAAAAATAGATTTAGATGAAAAATTAAATTTGATTAAAAAATAAGTTAAGTCTTGGGTTAATGTTTAAAATTTAAATTTGATTTGGTCTGATCTATTTTATTACTATGTTGTATATATATTTATTTTATATTTTATATATTATATAATTTTTGTTATATAAATAATATATATAATATTATATTGTAAACTTTAAAAATTAAGTTAAATTATTTATATTTATAAACTTAATAAAAAATTATTAAATTAATAAAGATTAAAATTTTTAAAAATATATATTTTTAAAAAATAAATTATAAAAAATATAATATAGGCAGGCCTAAACAGACTTAGACTATCTATTTACAAATATGAGAGAAATTAGATAAAATTTGAGGCACATATTTTAGGCCAGGCCAAGCTTGAACAAGCATATTTAATATTAATATTATGCTCAAGTCTGATCCAATTTCAGTCCGACTCGGCCAATAAACAAGTCTAATACAAAGTGAAAAAATATGAATTAGCTGATGTTAAATATAATATAATACTAAAAAATTGCCCGTGCTTTACGGGAAAGTGAAAATTTTGGGTATAATATTTATTTTAACGTGTAATTAGTGAAATGATCAAATTTTTAAATAATTAGGGTTAAAATAATTATTATAACAAATTATTAAAAATATAAGATTAATAAAACATAACGTAAAAAATAATATAAAATAATTTAAAATATTATGACACGAAAAATAATATGATCTATCATAAATTTACGAATGTATTAGATTATTTATAAAATAAATTATTAACACGTAAAAGTTAATATAAATTTATAGTACTTTGAATACACGAAAAAAATTATCACGAACATAAACACACACAATTTTTTTAATAAAAACAAACAATAACTCTCATCATTATACTACATTTAACACAAAATTTGTGTTTATTTTATGATTAAACCTAGTAACTTTAGATATTTTATAATTATATAATATGAATACAATATAAAAATAATTAAACAAGATAAGATATGATATAAAAATGAATACAATACAATAAATTAATGTATCAAAATTACATAAAAAATCTACATAAAATTTATGATTATTAAAACATTAAAAAATAATATTAACAAAATATAAATATACAAATCTTTCTTGCATTTTTCACTTTCATTTCTTTGTCTCTTTTATCTTTCTTTCCTTTTTTATTTATTACAATAAAGAAATGACAACCCAGTATCTTAATTATCCTCTACATCTTAATTAATCCTTTAGCTTTGGTGTCTCCAAAACCATTCCCTTTAATTTCAAATTGAGAAATCCTATAGATTGCGGATAGCTTTATATTTAGTTATAGAAGCCACACCAATCGAAATAATATGTGGAAATTTTGTTTGCACAGTGACGAAACTTTATGGCCTTTTTCTTCTTTTACGTCGAGGGTGGGCAGTGTTCGCGCCATTGATTTTTCGATTGCAGTTATTTTTATTTTTTATTTTAAAAATTAATATTTTAAATATTGATTTTTTAGGTATGCATGTAAGAAATCAATATTTGAAATTATAATTTTTTTTAAGTTAAAGAAATTTAAAAATATATATAATTTTTTTAATTTTCTCGAAAAATCGATATATCAAATATTGATTTCTCACTTGAAGGTTGAGAAATCAATACCTAATATGTTGATTTTTTATTTTAATCCGTATTTTTAGAAAATCAAGCATTCTTTTCTCAAATTTTTTACCCTGAATAAAAAAATCTATTTCAAAAATTAATTTAGAAGCGGCGGAAATAAAAGAAAAAGAGTATTATTTGAATAAAAAAGCTATGAAAATAAATATTTATTTGATTAATGATATAATTTTTAGCATAGATCTACATACAACAAATTAAAAAAAAAACTTATAATTAAATTTTTAAAATTTTTTTTTTTACTTTTACCTATTCAATAGATTTTTCTAATCAATTTGCAAAAATGGTTTTATAATATATCGGATCGAATAAGTTTTTGATTTCTAATTCAAACATTAAGAGCGGTTGTTTAGGTTTGGTATTTTCAATGGAGAAATAAGTTAAGTTTTATAAATTATTGATTTTGAAATTAGAGTGAAATGATAAAACATTAATCTATAATTTGAAATGTAAAAGATCTTTTGAATTAACAAAATTAGCTATAAGTATTCATTGTACATCTAAATTGTCACTATGATTACCTTTTATTGTTAATAAAATTATCTTTTTTATAAGTAAGAATTTTAATTTTATTACATATAGTTATTGGATAACAAATAAAAAATATTTAAATGTCATATTGAATTACTTTGTTTTCAGACTTTTAATTTTTCGTTAACCTTATTAAAATGCAAATGAATTTGTTTGATAAAAAATAAAAATAATTAAAGTTTATATTGATTTTTTTATATTCATAAATTTAAATTTCATATTAAAATAATAAATTTAAAAATTTGAACATTGAACAAACTTTATATGTTCATGCATTTATTAATTTTAATTATTTTTAAAATATATAATAACATATTTAAAAAAAATAAAATAATGAATATTCACGTATAAAATACGTGACAACAAATATTAGTAAATAAAAATGGTCATTTTTAGCATTATTTAATATGAAATACGTTATAACAATCGTAGAATTTATGCTTGAAAAAGTTGAGATCGAATCGGTTGATTAGATCAATTTAATAAAAAATCAAATATCTATCTTATTTAATATGAAATTTTAAATTAAAAATTTAGTGAATTAGTATAAATCGATTTAACCGATTAAAAATTGATAAATTACAATAGTATAATAGCTCAATCAGATGTTTTTCTCTCCCAATTAACAAAATTAGTAATTACAGTAGCATAAAAACATTTTCCAACAACATAAGACACAACAAATAACAATCACAAAAGCACATTAGACACGTAATTTTTACATAGAAAACCCTTTTTAAATCAAAGAGTAAGAAATCACCGGACGTAAAATTTTACTAATAAACTTCAATATAAAAAAAAAATGTGGCTAAGAGATCACAATATTCAACTATTATAATAAATACATAACTCAACTGTTTTCTTAGAAGCATAACCCTAGTTTTATGCCTCAAAAAAGTGATATAAAAAACAATGAAAGTTGAGAATATCATATATATATATATATATATATGATGTGCAAGCTACAGTACTTCCACGGCAATTTCAACAAATCAATCAAATTGATTTCTGAACAAAAAAATTAAAAAATTTTTAACTGTGACCTGAACCACCAAAGAGATTGAACACCTCTACTTACACAAAAAACTTGGAAAATTATTTAGGCAATAAGTCGGCAATCAAAGAAGCAAATCAATGCCAGCAGCAAAAGCAAATTTTTAGGTATTGGCATTTAATCAACCAGTGCACCAACTTGAATTGAATAAGATAATGAGTTTAAAACAAACAAACAGACAAACAAACCTGAATTGAAATAGATATAGAGTTTAAAACAAAAACATATTTGAATTGAAATAGATAACAAACAAACCTCAAGTAGCATCACACTGAACACAGAGAAAATCAAAGTACAACTCCGAATTAGGTCCAAAAACAGTGCCAAATCCGAGAACATAAATTAATATATATAAGCTTAATGAAATATAAACTCCAATGCTTGAACCAATCGCAGATGAATGCCACTAAGCAATCAATCCTTCTGACTCAAGCAACTCAGCTTCATGATATTGTTCTTAATTTCGTATGGCCTGTTTTGAAGAGAAATCGTTATCCATTCCTTCTCATCTTCGGGTTAGCCACGATGTTTCTGCATCAAGCGATTGTTCAAGTCTCGCAGCCCTTTGATTTCTCCTTGAAGCATTGCGTGTTGTTCTTGAAGCCTTGTGATTTCATCTTGCTGAGATGGCATATTGCCCCACAGATAAAAGAAGATAATATGAGAAAAATATCATCAACCAAAAAGGGAAAAAGTAGTCTTCCCATTTCCAATAGCAGGGACTTACCAAAACCTTTATCAGACCCTGCATTTGATTTTGTTGCTGGGTTACAAATTCCTTGTACCCGGCATGAGCTGCTTTCAACAGCAGTAACTCTTTGTGCAAAGCATCCGCTTTTCGATTGGAGTCATCAACTTCTCTTTTGGCTGCTTCATTTTCTTCGTGAAGGCTCGCCACTTTGCTCTTCAGCCCGTTGACCATTGCCTGGATATAGGAAAATCAAATCAAAGAGATGAAATGACCTTTATATATGCTCAGCAATAGCATTCAAACTTTGATAAATCTACTCTAATTGTTGTTATTGCTTAAAAAGAATTCAAAAGCTAGAGCCTAGACTCTAAATCAAGATTATTAATAAATATATATAAACATATATATATATATATATATATATATATATATATATACAGTTGTTTTGATTAATTAACAAGTTCATCGCAGAAATCAATGCCAAAAGAATCAAAATATTAGACTACCAAAAGAGATGCTCTTTGTCTTACCTTCTGCCTCTCACGATAATCTTTAGAAGACTCAGCAGGAGTTTTACGCTTTCTTTTCTTGGCTGGCAGATTTGCTGCAGTTCTACGAGCGACAATATCCTGGACCGGACCAGAACCCGGCGCAACAACATCTGAACCAAAGGCAGAACGTTCCGGTGTGTGATTGAGTCCAGTTACTCCATTCCCCCCCATATAAAAGCTTGAACCTGGGTATTGTTGACTGCCATGACAAAGCTGCTGTGTAGCTACAAAGGGAGAAAAAAAATGAGCTTTTTACTGTGAGTGTTTCATTAAAAAGGATATATAGATTCTAGAGTGCTAAAATCAACCAAAGCTTTCACTCATGAACACCATAGTTTGATTAAGAGTGAAAACACTAATAAAACATCTAGCATTATGATTTTGAATTGAATCTGCAAATAGCTAAGCGATTTATCAAACAATTGAAAGCAAAAATTTCCAATTGAATTAGTTTGACTGGTTTAATTATCCAAAAATTATTTTTTTGAAAAGAAATCCAGTTGGTTGTGGGTAGAAAAAGAAACTAAAATGAACTCTATATAAGAACCCTTAACCAAGACTAGTTCATGCTTAGCGTCTGTAGAGAAACCCTTTACCTGATTCAGAAATAGGCTGAGTCGGACCAGAATCTGAAGCAAGGCATCGCTGCATGGGATGTCGAGTTGTTCCATTCCCCCCCATCGTATTTCCTACATCTAGGACTAGTTCATTGATAAAGGGATCTACAAAGGGGAAAAACTATGAGCTTTTTTTCTGTGCGTTTCATTGAAAAGGACGTCTAGAGTGCTAAAAGAAACTCAAAACCTTCCACTCATGAACCCTAGTTTGATTCAGAGTGAAAACATTAATAAAGCATCAAGCATGATTTTGAACTGAATCTGCAAATAGCTAAGAGGTTTTTATCAAACACTTGAAAAAAATAAAAATAAAAATCCAGTTGTTTATGGATAGAAAAAAGAAATTACAATGAATTTCATACGAAAAAACCCTTAATTAATTAAGAATACTTTATGCATACCGTTTGTAAAGTCATCGTCAGGCCATAGACAATTAGGTGAAATAAAAGGGGAATCCGTTGCTCCGATGTTAGGATCCATGAAGAGCTCCATGGGAGGAATTCGGAAAACTTTTTTTTTTCTTCGGTGGTGGTGGTGCAGAGTGAAATAATATCTATTAGGTGTTATATATACTATAACGTATGTATGCTACGCCAGTGAAAATTTTGTATATATTAACGAGTCCTAACGTGAATTGTGATTCTTTTCTTTAATTTTTTTTTTAAGTTAATATTGTTTAAAAAAAATTATATATATTTATTTAGCATAAAATCCACGACTGAATTACGTGTCAATTTAAATTTAATTGAAAAAAAATTACTAAAATCTAAAAGCTAAAATGTAAAATAAAAAATATATATTTTTATAAATATTTTTAAATAAGTTTATTATCGACGTATGCAAATTTAGGTGAATGAAACGGGCACTAGTGTTAGTACAATTAACAAAAGACTTAACTTAAGAAATTAAAAATTTAAATTTTTAAAAAAATAAATCTAATGCATTTTTTTTATGGGATGTGAAGATTATAAATTACAAATTGCAATTTAGATGAATTTTTGTACAATGCAATTGCAATTTTTTTTATTACTATTTTTTAAGATTGGATTTATCTTTCCCCTTGCTGTCGAAGGGATTGGCGATTTTTTTCGTCCTCGTGGTGAATAATTATGCAATGTTAGCGTGAGCTGAATTCTTTCCATCCTTTTTGACTGTACGCAGTTGGGTCGGTAAAGTGGCAGCCGGCTGGCTTTTTGACGCGCTTACGGCTCGCTCTTAACAGGTTTATTTCCTTCGTTAGTTTTTAAGTTAACATTATTAAAAAAAAATTATATATAATATAATATTGTGAGATTAAGAGTGGAATAGTCAAGGAAGAAAACAAAAAAAAGATAAAAAAAATAAAAAATATGAAATGTGACTACCTACGATCGAAAATCTATAAAAATGAATTAAAGCAATTCTCTCAATTGGATTTTAATTTGAGGTAATTTTGTTGATAAGATAAAATTGAGGGTTGATTACTTTTCAGTTCAAATTTCACCTTTTTTTTAATTTATAATTTATAATTTATTTTTTGTTTTTTATAATTTATTTTGAGTTTCTTATTTCATATATTTGAGTTGTATTTATGTTACTCTTTATTAATATATGTATTTATAAATTAAAGTAATGCCTAATTGGATTATAATTGGGATATTTTTGTTAATAAGACGAAGGTGAAGGCTGATAATTCTCCATCCCTCATTTCATCCCATTTTTTTTATAATTTTAAATTTTTTTTATTTTTATATTTCATTTTATGTTTTTTTTATTTTATTTTAAGTTGTATTTATGTTATTTTTTATTAACATATTTATTTTATAAATTAAAGAAATCCCTAATTGGATTTCAATTGGGGTATTTTGGTAATAAGACGAAAAGTGAGGGCTGATAACGTCCGTCCGCACTACCCCACCACCGAAAAGAAAAAATAAATAAATAACGATCGTTATGAGTTCATGCTGAATGGCAGTCCATGGATCCTAACGTCGGAGCAATGGATTCCTCTGCTTTTACACCAAGTTCGCCATGGCCCAACGCTGGCTGTACAAACTGTAAGCATAAACTATTCTTGGTTAATTAAGGGTTTTTCCATGTGAAATTCATTTTGATTTCTTATTTTCTATTCATAAGCAACTGGATTTTTTTGGATTATTAAACCGATCAACTTTCAAGTTTTTGATAAAATCTCTTAGCTATTTGCAGATTCAGTTCAAAATCATGCTAGATGTTTTATTAATGTTTTCACTCTGAATCAAACTAGGGTTCATGAGTGGACGGTTTTGGGTTTCTTTTAGCACTCTAGATGTCCTTTTCAATGAAACATACAGGAAAAAGCTCATATTTTTCCCCTCTGTAGATCCGTTTGGCTATCAACAAGTCCAGGATGTAAGAAATTCGATGGGGGGGAATGGAACAGCTGGACATTCAGCCCAGCAATCCTTGACTTCATATTCAGGTCTGACTCAGCCTATTTCTCAATCAGTTTAAGGGTTTTCCTACCGACGCTAAGCATAAACTAGTATCGGTTAATGGTTCTTCTATGGAGTTCATTTTAGTTTCTTTTTCTACCCACAACCAACTGGATCGTTTGTTAAATGATTTTGGGATAATTAAACCATTCAAACTAGTTCAGTTGGTAATTTTGCTTTCAATTGTTTGATAAATCTCTTAGATATTTGCAGATTCAATTCAAAATCATAATGCTAGATGTTTTGTTAGTGTTTTGACTCTTAATCAAACTATGGTGTTCGTGAGTGAAAGGCTTTGGTTCATTTTAGCCCTCTAGGATCTAGATGTCCTTTTTAATGGGACCCACACTGTAAAAAGCCTTTTTTTTTTCACCCTCTGTAGCTCCACAGCCGCTTTCTCATGGCACTCAAAAATACCTAGGTTCAAGTATGGTGTGGAATGGAACAACGGGACTCAATCACACACAGCAACCTTGTGCTTTTGACTTCCAGCAACCTTCGGGTTCAGGTCTGCTCCAGGATATTTGTACTCCTATAGCTGCAGCAAAGCAGCCAGGCAAGACAGGAAAGCGTAAAACTTCTGCTGAGGCTTCTAGAGATTATCGTGAAAAGAAGAAGGTAAGACAAAGAGCATTTCTTTTCTTAGTCTAATATTTTGATTCTTTTGGCATTGATTTCCGCAATGAACTTATTAATTAATCGAAAGAATTGTGTATATATATATATATATATTAATAATAATCTTCATTTAGAGTCTAGGCTCCACCTTTTGGATTCTTTTTAAGCAATAACAACAATTAGAGTAAATTTATCAAAGTTTGAATGCTATTGCTATGCATATATAAAGGTCATGTCATCTCTTTGATTTGATTTGATTTTCCTGTATCCAGGCAATACTCAACGAGCTGAAGAACGAGAATGAGAGGCTTCGCAAAGAAAATGAAGCAGCCAAAAGAGGCTTGGTGTCTCCAAACGAAAAGTGCGTGCTTTGCGCACACAAGTAAAGCGGTTGAAAGCAGCTCGTGCCAGGTATAAGGAACGGGTAACCCAGCAACAACGTCAAATGCAGCTTTTGGTAAGTCCCTCATATTGGAAACGGGAATACTTGTTCCCTTTTTTGGCTGATGATATTTTTCTCATATTATCCTCTTTTATCTGTGGGGGGAATATGCCATCTCAGCAAGGAGAAGTCACAAGGCTTGGAGACCAAAACGCAATGCTTCAAGCCCAGAACAATCGCTTGATGCAAAAACTTTATGGTTAACCCGAACATGAGAACGAATGGATAACGATTGCTCCTCAAAACAGGCCATACGAAATTGAGAACAATATTATTAAGCTGAGTTGCTTGAGTCGGCTCGGAAGGATTGATTGCTTAGTGGCATTCTCCTGTGATTGGTTCAGGCATTTAGAGTTTATATTTCGTTAGGCTCGTATATATTTATTTGGACCTAATTTGGAGTTGTACTTTGATTTTCTGTGTTCAGTGTGATGCTACTTCAAGTTTGTTTGTGTGTGTGTTTGTTTTAAACTCTATATCGATTTCAATTCAAGCTTGTTTGTGTTTTTGTTTTAAACTCTATATCTATTTCAATTCAAGTTTGTTTGTTTGTTTTAAACTCTTCATCTTATTGAAGTCCGTGCACTGGTTGATTAAATGCCAAAACCTCAGAATTTGCTTGCGGCTTTGATATCCTTCTTTGATTGCCGACTTATTGTTGTAAATTGCCTGAACTATTTTACAAGCGTTTAGTGTGAGTAGAGGCGTTAAGGTCAAGTCGCAGCCAAAAATTTATTTAAAATATTTTTATTTAAGTTTGACGGTATTATTATTTAAAAATATTTAAAAATTATTTTTTATTAAGATTTAATTTTAAAAAAAATATTTTTTTATTAATTAACTAATGATACTATGACCCACTTCAATCCCTCTCGCGCGTTGAAAGAGTGTTGGGCAATAGCAGAGAGAAAATTGTCTCATGTAATTTGTGCTTTATGATTGTTCTTGGTTGCATCTTACGTTGTTGAAAAATATTTTTGTACTATTGTAATTACTAATTTGTTTACAGAAAGAGGAAAACTTTCGGCTGAGCTATTGTACTGTCGTAATTATTAATTTTTAATCGTTTCAATTGATTTTTAATAATTCACTAATTTTTTTATTTTAAATTTTATATTAAATAAGGTGGTTCTTTGATTTTTGATTAAATCGATTTAATCAAATAATTTAATTTTAACTTTTTCAAATATAAATTTTACGATATTTAAAACGAATGTCTTTAATTAAAAAATACATATAATTAAAATTTGACTTTCAAAAATAAATTTTACGATAAATAAAATGAGTTTCTTTAATTAAAAAAATAGATATTATTAAAATTTGACTTATCAACTTTCGATGCACATAAATTTATATTTTTCATTAGCCGATGAATAATTGGTAATGCTAAAAATCATTTATCTTGCCATTTTTATTTACTAATATTTGTAGTCGGGTATTTCATATATGAATATTTATTATTTTATTTATTTTTAAAATATATAATTATATATTTTTAAAATAATTAAAATTAATAAATGCTGGAACATATAAATTTTGGTTAATGTTCCAATTTATAAATTTATTACTTTTAATTTTAATATAAAACTTAAATTTCTAGGTATAAAAAATCAATATAAATTTTTACTCATTTTTATTTTTTTATCAAACAATTTTATTTGCATTTTAATGTAAAATTAAAAGTCTTAAAATAAACTAATTTATGTAAAATTTAAATTTTTTTATTTATCATTAAAAAAATATATTTAATAAAAAACTTTCAATAAAATTAAAATTTTTATTTATAAATTAAATAATTTTATTAACAATAAAAAATATTTATAATGTCAATGAAAATAACATCCCAAAATTCTATCTTTAATAAATATTTTACTTCAAAATATTCACATAAACTTATTAATAGTTCTCCTAATAAAAAGACAAAATTATATAACATAAAAAACTCAAAAACGTAACAAATTTCATCCACGCACACCGACACAGTCCATTAAAGCTCAAAAAACATGGACAGCTGTCAAATTCTAAACGGTAGATACTTTTAATCTATGGAAGGTGCAGATTCGACGCCAGCTAATTCATATTCTTTCACTTTCTGCCGCCACCACCAGGAAAAACTAGGGTTTTATTAATGTTTTATTAATTTTTTCAGTCTGAATCAAACTAGGGTTCATGAGTGGAAGGTTTTGGGTTTCTTTTAGCTCTCTAGATTCCATTCCCCCATCGAATTTCTTACATCTTGGACTTGTATTGCACAGAGGGAAAAAAATATGAGCTTTTTTCTGTGTGTTTCACGCTGAATCAAACTAGGGTTCATGAGTGGAAGGTTTTCGGTTTCTTTTAACACTCCAGATATCTTTCTTTCTTTTTTTTTTTCAGAGCAAAGCTCATGTTTTCCTTCTCCCTCTTGCAATCGACAAGTCCAGATGTAAGAAATTTTGTGGGTTGGAATGGAACAACTGGACATCCCACGCAGCAAGGCTTTGCTTCATATTCAGGTCTGACTCTGCCTATGTCTGAATCAGGCGAAGGGTTTTTCTATAGACGCTAAGCATAAGCTAGTCTTGGCTAAGGGTTCTTCTGTGAAGTTCATTTTAGTTTCTTTTTCTACCCACAACCAACTGGATCTTAAAAAAAAAAAGTTAAAAGAAAATAATTTTGGGATAATTAAACCAGTCTAAACAGTTCAATTGGTAATTTTGCTTTCAATTGTTTGATAAATCTCGTAGCTATTTGCAGATCCAATTCAAAAATCATAAATGCTAGAGTTTTATTAGAGTTTTCACTCTGAATCAAAGTAGTCTTCATGAGTGGAAGGTTTTGGTCGATTTTTTTAGCACTCTAGAATCTAGGTATCCTTTTTAATGAAACACATACAGAAAAAAGCTCCCTTTTTCCCCTTCTGTAGCTCTAAAGCAGCTTTATCATGGCAGTCAACAACACCCAGATGTAAGCTATTCGATGGTGGAATGAAACAACCGGACACAACACAGCCCAAGCTTTTGCTTTAGGTTCGGGTGGATGCATCAGGAACTGGGAGCAAGGTCCGGGTTCAGGTTCAAGTCTTGCCTCAGGTTCTGATTTTAGCATTCTAGATGTCCTTTTTAATTAAAGAAACGTACACAGAAAAGAGCTCATAATTTTTTTCTTTGTAGTTCCGGAGCTTGATGATGGCAGTCGACAACACCCAGATGTAAGCTATTCGATAGTGGGGAATGAAACAACAGGACACAACTCAGCCCAAGCTTTTGCTTTAGGTTCAGGTAGATGCATCAGGATTTGGGAGAAAGGTTCAGCTTCAGGTTCAGTTCTGCCCCTGGCTTATGGTTTGTAAGCAGGGACTACTACAGCTGTCGCAAATCAGCCAGTCAGTAAAAGAAATCGTAAAAGTAGTAAAGATGCTTCTAAAGATTATCGTGAAAGGCAGAAGGTGAGACAAAGAGCATCTGTTTTGTTAGTCTAATATTTTGATTGTTTTGGCACTGGTTTCTGCAATGAACTTGTTAATTAGTAAATAAAAAAAATTGAACATTTGGTCGGAAGTTGAGGTATCATTGTATCCAATTTGTGTTACCCGTATTGCTTGTTCATGCCTGTGCTTCATAGATTTAAGTCTTTGTAAGCCATAACAACTTCTGATCTGTACTGTATATGTTTTTCGAAGTTTGAATGCTGATCGTTAAGCATATATAAAGGTCATTTCATCTCTTCGATTTGATTTGATTTTCCTATTTCTGGGCAGAACTGAATGGGCTGAAGAAAGAGAATGAGAGGCTTCGCAAAGAAAATGAAGCAGCGAAAAGAGGCCTTGATGACTCCAATCGAAAAGCGGATGCTTTGTACAAAGAGGTACCGCTGTTGAAATCATATGCTGCGCATTACATATCTGCTTTTGATGCTCCAGTCCACCGAGGAAACAAAGCAAAAGATGGAATTCATATAAACCTAAAGGTATGTTACTAATTTATATGATGCAAAGCTTCTAAATGTTATTTTATTAATTTGTTAAAGTTACTAACTGTCCGGGATTAAATTTCTTTTGCTTACTTCAACTACAACGTGGTTAACAATTTGCCATTGGTAATAGCCTTACTAACCCTGCAATCCAGTATAAAGCTTACACAGATTATGCTTTTGACATGGGGGTAATTAAGAAGACCGACTATGATCATGTCAACAGGCTGGTTCCACTTTGTGAAATGGCAATAAAGCTTTGTGGTAATTTTATTTCTAAAATTGCTTCCTCATTCCTATGATCATTCTTTATACTTTTCCATCTGTTGTTTTGAACTTCAAAACCCAGATATATTATTGACACTTCTTTTTATCAATTTTGCATTATAACCTATAATATATATGTGTATATATATATATATGTATCACAGTTGAATCATTGCTGCTTATGTCCTCAAAACCTTTTCATTTCTTGGGAAAAAATAGGCACTGATGGTACAATCTCTTGAATGGCTTCGTATTTTGTTTGCAATGCCATATTCAATAGCATCATGGAGCTTGCTGGTGATACAAATGTAAGAGACATGAAATTTTTTTTTTTAATTTTATTTTCTTTGCTCAGGTGACATTTTATAATTACCTTTTAATGCTTGGAGACACATTTTAGTATTTATTTGCATAAACAGCTTGTGGTCGATCTTGTTTTGGTTGTAATATCCCACGAAGCAGAATCTGCTTTTCCTGTTATTATCAAACTATCTTTTTATAAGAAATCTGGAGTTTTTTTTTTTTGTGTGTGTAAACAATCTAATTTACCTGATTAGAAAAGAAAAAAAAAATATTATTAAGTATATATTAGGGCCTGAAATTGATCTTCATTTCATTGATATTATTCTTTTTTTTTTTCAGAATTTTTTTTATTTATGAGCTAAGGATACCTAGAAAAAAAGTTTTCATCGTTAAACCACTTTTATCTATAACAACTTTTTGCAGCAAATTAAATTTGACATGCACCGACATTTCATGTCTGCAGTACTATGACATTAGAAAGAAATGCGACGGGAGCCTTTGCTATGATTTCCCAAACACGGAGACATTTGTGAAAAACAAATCAGTTAGGGATGCCTGGGAATATAGATTTTGTGCCCCGCAGCCCTACAGTGTATCAGGCCATGCTGGTCGACTGGAAGAGGAATCTCGAAGTTGGCATTCCCGCTCTCCTTGAGGATGGAATCAAGCTTCTTGAATATGCCGATGAATATGATCTCATTTGCAACTGGCTTGGTAAGTTTTTTCTGTTTCCATGAGTTTACAGATAAAGAGTATATTATACCGGAATACATCGAGCTAATTACTTTCCCGATTTGCATTGGGTCATATTACTGTACTTGAACAGGCAATTCAAGATGGTTTCATGCAATGCAATGGTCCGGTCAGCAGGAGTTTGTAGCATCTCCTGAGGTTCCTTTCGTAATTGACAGCTCAGAGGCCAGAGTCTTGAAAACTCACGGTCCTCTTGGTTTCCATAAGGTCCTCTCTTTCCTACCAACCTCATCTTTTTATTTAATCTAGCGATAGGCAAATAATTTTGCAGCCGATATATGATAAAGCTATGCGATAATCTAACGGGTTCCCGATGCGGGTCACATTGTTCCTATGGAACAGCCCAAGGCAGCACTGGAGATGTTGAAAAGGTGGACTAAGGGTACATTACCTAAAGCTACTGATTTAGATGAACTGGTTGGATGTGATTTCCATCACTCTCCATTTAAAGCACTGGTTTGCTTTCAATGGGAATAACCATTGTAAACTCTCATCAGGTTTTGGAATCAAACACCCCAACCGCACCAAAAAAAAAAAAAAAGGGAAAGAAAATAAAGGGTTTCTTTATATGCCTGTAGGTATTTGCATGTTGATGCAGTAGACTGTTCCTGGTTATCTTCTTTTAAGTTTTTTTAAAAAAATTTACTTACGTTAACTAATCTTATATTATTATTCAGTATTTTAATTCACTTATAATTTATCAATATAATAATTTTTATTTAATAGTATAAAAATCAAAAATTAATATAACATTTTTTTTAAAAAAAATAAAGAAGTAATCGTTATATGACATGTGATGTAGAATTGGATTATTTAAATAGTATCATACAGGAACACAAACATGAAATGAAAAATAATTAAAATATTATGTGATACAAAAAATTAATATTATTATAGTATAAATATATGAACGTGTTGAAAATTATATAAAATGAATGTAATATAAAATTGAAAGTTATTTGATTAATATTAATTGAACGTAATAATTTTAAAAATAATAATGAAATAATTAAAATATAATATAGTATAAAATAATAGTATTAACATAAATGAATATACAAATGTGTTAACATTTATAAAAATTAAAAAAAAAACCTTATAAGATTAGAAAATATAAATATAGTTTTTCATTATAATAATTTTATAATATAACTTTAATATGGTCTAGTATAAAAGGAAGTTTAACCAACAATAAATTTAGAAAAATTATGTATGTATATTGTAATTATTTGACAGTTAATTATATTGCATCTTTAATTTTATTTTTTATAATTTATTGATAGACAAAAACTAACTCATAATTTGTGAAATGTGATAAAATATTTATTTTAATTACTGTTTCTATGCTTTTGCTACACGTTAAAGTAAAGTATTTAACTCAATTATTTTTATATTTTATTTTGTCTTTGCTATGAAAAAGCTTAGGATTGATCTCAATAAGTTATTTTAAATCTTTTTTAATTTATTTTGAATTGGAATTTGGAGACAATTTGTAACTTTTAATGTAAATATAGAGTTGCTTTTTTTTTTTTTTAAAGTCTTGTAAATATTTTGATTCTTGTAAATTGAAACATACAAGTTTAGACTTTTGGTTTTCTTTTCTCATCCAAAAAAGGTCACAAATTGGGAAAATTGAAAATAGAAGTGTATGAAAGCACAAGAGAGCTAAATATCAGTTTTCAAAGCACATGGGGCTAAGTATTATATTTCTAAATCATAGGGGTCTTTTGCATTTTTTTTTTTTAACGGGACTCTTAACGGCTGTTAATGGAGCGAAAGTACAAGAAAGGTAAATGATAATATTTAAAACACAAGGAGGGCTAACTGACAGGATTTTTTTTTACTTTACCCTTAATTATATTATATTCTTAATTTTATTTTTATAATTTATTATTGAACAAAAATTAACATATATTTGTGAAACATAGGCATTTTATGTTTTATATTATTCATTCCTTAAAAAAAGTATTTAGCACAATCATTTTTATATTTTATGTTATATTAATTAAAAATTATATATTAAATAGAGCTAAAATAATAGAAACTACATGAAGTACGAGATTACACATATTTTATAAAATAATATGAAAGTTATCTCTTAGTACTTGTCACTCGTGGTAAGCAATTGTTAATTGTTATATATTGTATTTTTATTATTTTTTATGTTATAATCGTATTCAAAGTATTTGATATATACAAATTTGACATGTTATGAGAAAAATAATTAAAACATGACATAATATAAGAAAAACATGAACATGACATGATTAACAAGTCAAAATCCAGATAAAATGAATTATTAATGTGTCATAAATATGAATATAATAACACATGATCCAAAATTGAGAGTTATTTGAACGTGTCAATTAGAATTGATAATCTTAAACACAACATAATTTTATGTTACAAACACTTACTGAAAAAATTAAAAATTTTATAAAAACATGACATGAATGCACGAAGATGTCAAAATCTAGATTAAATAAATTATTAATATTTTAAAATTTATATAAATATATAATAAAAAATAAAAATACAACTAAAATATATGAAATAAAAAATAAAAACACAAAATAAAATATAAAGGCAAAAAACAAATTTAAAATTATGAAAAAATGGATGAAATGAGGGATGAAAAATAATCAGCCCTCAGTTTCATCTTATTAACAAAAATACCTTAATTGAAATCCAATTAGGGATTACTTTAATTTATAAAATACATATGTTAATAAAAAATAACATAAACACAACTAAAAAAAAAAACAAAAAATAAAATATAAAAACAAAAAACAAATTTAAAATTATAAAAAAAATGGATGAAATGAGGGATGGAAAATTATCGGCCTTCACTTTCGTCTTATTAACAAAGGTACCCCAATTGAAACCCAATTAGGGATTACTTTAATTTAAAAAATAAATATGTTAATAAAAAATAACATAAATACAACTAAAATATAAAAACAAAAAATAAAATATAAAAACAAAAAAAAAATTTAAAATTATAAAAAAAAATTAGATCAAATGAGGGATGAAAAATCAAGGTAGTCAGTACCATATCGGTGGGCATATCATTTTTATTCTAGTATAGGTACATACCAGTATCACTGTATTTCGGTGTACCGTTTGGGTTTATCAGAGTTTGAATATTATTAATTTATATATATAAAAAATATTTTTCAAATATGAAATAAATGAGATTAAATAAATTTTATATATTAAATATTCATCAATTATATATAATTCTATAAAAAAACTTCATCCAATATAAAAAAGTTAATATCAGTTAAGTAGTAAAGTTAAAATTTTTTAATAATCATTAAGTTTACGAGTAATTATGTCTAAGATTCATCAAATTTATGAGTAATTATGTATAATATTTATCAGATTTAAAATCAGTGTTGGTTTAACTTTTTTTACAAGCCTGTATTATGTACTGGTCGATACAGCTATTTTCGATCGGTACCACTGAAATAGGCCGGTACCTACCGGTACAGACCGAAATAAAACTAACTATCGCCAGTATTGTTATATGTCAAAATCGATATGTACCGACCGATACGACTGATATCGGTATGATACTGACAACACTGACAATACTTCACATATTTTCTTTCCTTCTCCATTTTCCTTTTCTTCACCCTGTTTATCCCCATGGAGTCATGGACCCATCCTAGCTAAAAAGCAAAATGAACACGTGTCCAATGTTAAAATGTAGACTGTTTTTATATTTGTAATAGATCGAACCCTAGCTAATTCATCATATTCTTTTACTTCCCACCCAAGGTAGTCAGTATTGTACCGGTAGGCATACTATTTTTATTTTGGTACAGGTACATATCGATGTTAGTGTGTTTCAGTGTACGGTTTCGGGTTTATCGGAGTTTGAATATTTTTAATTTATATATATGAAAAATATTTTTCAAATATGAAATAAATGAGATTAAATAAATTTTATATATTAAATATTCATCAATTATATATAATGTTCTACAAAAAAACTTCATCAAATATAAAAAAGTCAATATCAGTTAAGTAGTAAAGTTGAAATTTTTTAATAATCATTAAATTTATGAGTAATTATGTCTAAGATTCATCAAATTTATGAGTAATTATGTATAATATTCATCAGATTTAAGATCAGTGTTGGTTTAACTTTTTTTTACAAGCTTATATTATGTACCGGCTGGTACAGTTATTTTCGTCCGGTACCACCGAAACAAGCCGGTACCTACCGGTACGGCCGGTGCAAACCGAAACCAAGAATGAAACGAAACTAACTCTCATCGGTACCGTTATATGTCGAAACTGGTACATACTGACGGTACGGTCGGTACTGGTATGGTATTGACAACACTGAGTATTGTATTTGTTTTTTTGTTTTTTGTTTTTTGTTTTTGTCTTAATTATATTTAAATATTTACATATTTATATAATTTTTAATATTAATAATTTATTTTATGTAAATTTTAATATATTTATATATTTATGTTATGTTATTTTTATGAATTTAAAATATTAAGAATCTATTGGTTTTTTATTTTTGTATGGATGAAATATTATATTTGTATTATTTTTTATATGATATCATATTTTAATTACTTTTTAAATTTTTATCATATTTTATAATTTACTTAATTTATTATAATGATTTAATTTTTACATTAAATTTAATTTAAAATATTAAAATAAAAAAATATTTTTGTACAAAGTATGGTCATTGAAGTCATGTTTCTTGCTGTATAAAGTGCCCGGAGGTTAACGGGAGGGGAGGGGCCATGCTTAGAAGTGGCAATTGGGCAAGTTTGGGTTTTTTTAGGTTCAAATTGATTCGGGTTCGGACCAAGTCGGATTTGAGTCAATTCAAGTTCGAGTCTTTCCAAGTTCAAGTTTGGGTTTAGGTCGAGCTCGGGTTTAAGAATGTTTTACATCATTTTTCTATTTTATGTTAAATGTAATCACTTTACCAAATTTTTGAATTTTAAGCCCAGGCCTGAATTTGACCCGATCTGGCCTGAAAAAATCTTAGTTCGATTTCATGGGCCTAGCTGCAGCCCGAAAAAAATTAAATTCTAAGCTCAAGGCCGAAGTTGGCCTAGCCGATCCAATTAAGTATAAATCACTGTTCATAATATTAAAATGTTATTTTTATATTAATATTTACATGTTTTGTATTTAAATTTAAATAAAATATATTATTTTATTTAAAAAAATACAATTTTGGTCGAGCCTGCTTGAAACTTAAAATCTAAGACTCCGACCTGACGTGCCGGGCCTATTGGATTGGCCAAGCTGTCCGAACCATGAGCAGGTCTAGTTGCTAGTTTAACATATAATTTTTTCATTTTTAATATAGTATTATCTATTATGACTTTCACATTTTTTAATTTATCTTATTATTTTGTTATACTATTATCAGACTCTAATTATCATTATTTGAAATAATAATAATAATAATGATAATATTCAAAGAGATATTTAAAATTTTACTACTAACATATATAAACTCTCAATATTTAACGAGTTTAACTAATTAAATTAAATTAAATATGATAAATGGATGATATACTTCGTTGACAATATTTCTAAAGCTAATGATATGATTTACTTTTTAATAAATTATTCTTTTGTCATATATAGACCTGCTCAAGGGTCGGGCTACCCATCAGGCCTAGTTGGTCTTGAGCCCGGGTTCTCATATTTTTGTTTCAGACTAACTTGGCTCGACTCCAAACAATAATTTTAAATTAAAATAATATATATTTTATTTAAATTTAATTATAAAATATATAAATATTAATAAAAATATTCTACAATGTGATGTACAGTAATTCTGGCTTAAACATGAGGGACTATGCATGTTAAATAAGGCCTTGGCTTGGAGTTTTAAAAAAATTAGGGTCACGGCCTAGCTCAACCAATAAGCATGTTTAATCATATATAAAATATAAATTAAGTTTCAATATTTAATTAAATTATATATGGGTATTAATATTTAATATTTAATATTGAAAATTGAAAATTAAATATTTAATTTATTTTTGATATGACATTATCTATTATAGCTTTCATATTTTTTAATTTATCTTATTACTTTGTTTTACTATTATCAGACTCTAATTATCATTACTTGAAATAATAATAATAACAATATACAGAAAAATATTTAAAATTTTACTACTAATATACATAAACTCTCAATTTATAATGAGTTTAACTAATTAAATTAAAAAAATATTATAAATGGATGATATACTTTATTAAGACTGCTTTTAAAGTTTATGATATGATTTACATTTTGATAAGTTATTATTTTATCATATAGAGACCTACTCAAGGGTCGGGCTATCCATCCGACCTAACTGGGCTTAGGCGCATGTTCTCATATTTTTATTTTAGACTAGTCTGGTTAGAATAGTAATTTTAAATTAAAATAACATATATTTTATTTAAATTTAATTATAAAATATATAAATATTAATAAAAAATATTTTTTAATGTGATAAATAGTAATTCTGGCTTAAACAGGTGGGTCTAGGCACGTTAAATAAGGGTTTGGGCTTAGGATTTTAAAAAAATTCGAGCCACGGTCTAGCCTAACCTATGAGCAGGTTTAATCATGTATAAAATATAAATTAAGTTTTTAATATTTAATTAAATTATATATGTTATTAATATTTAATATTTAATTTATTTTTGATATAATATTATTTATTATGGCTTTCATATTTTTTAATTTAGCTTATTACTTTGTTGTACTATTATCAAATTCAAACTATCATTACTTGAAATAATAACGATAATGATGATGATAAATATAAGAATAATATTCAAAGAAATATTTAAAATTTTACTACTGACATACATAAACTTCCAATATTTAATGAGTTTAACTAATTAAATTAAAAAAATGTGATAAATAGATGATATACTTCATTGATAATATTTTCAAAGCTCATGATATAATTTACTTTTTAATAAATTATTATTTTGTCATATATAGACTTGCTCAAGGGTCGGGTTACCCACCAGGCCCAATTGGTCTTGGGCCTAGGTTCTCATATTTTTGTTTCAGACTAGCCCGACTCGACTCCAAACAGTAATTTTAAATTAAAACAATATATATGTTACTTGAATTTAATTATAAAATATATAAATATTAATAAAAATATTTTACAATGTGATGAACAATAATTTTGGCTTAAACAGGTGGGTCTGAGCACGTTAAATAAGAGTTTGGACTTGAGATTTTAAAAAAATTCGAACTGCGGCCTGGCGACTAATAAACATGTTTAATCATATATAAGATATAAATTAATTTTTTAATATTTAATTAAATTATATATGGTATTAATATTTAATATTTAATATTTAATTTATTTTTGATATGACATTATCTATTATAGCTTTCATTTTTTTAATTTATCTTATTACTTTGTTAAACTATTATCAGACACTAATTATCATTACTTGAAATAATAATAATAATAATAATATTCAAAAAAATATTTAAAATTTTACTACTAACATACATAAACTCTCAATTTGTAATGAGTTTAACTAATTAAATTAAAAAAATGTTATAAATAGATGATATATTTTATTAAGACTGTTTTCAAAGTGTATGATATGATTTAGATTTTGATAAATTATTATTTTATTATATAGAGACCTGCTCAAGGGTCGGCCTACCCATCTGACCCAACTGGGCTTAGGCGCATGTTTTCATATTTTTATTTTAGACTAGCCTGGCCCAGTCAAAATAGTGATTTTAAATTAAAATAACATATATTTTATTTAAATTTAATTATAAAATATATAAATATTAATAAAAATATTTTTTAATGTGATGAATAGTAATTATAGCTTAAACAGGCCGGTTTAGGCACGTTAAATAAAGGTCTAAGCTTGAGATTTTAAAAAAGTTCGAGCCATGGTCTAGCCCAACCTATGAGCATGTTTAATCATGTATAAAATATAAATTAAGATTTTAATATTTAATAAAATTATATATGTTATTAATATTTAATGTTTAATATTTAATTTATTTTTGATATAATATTATCTATTATGACTTTTATATTTTTTAATTTATTTTATTATTTTGTTGTACTATTATCAAATTCTAATTATCATTACTTGAAATAACGATGATGGTGATAATAATAATATAAGAATAATATTCAAAGAAATATTTAAAATTTTACTATTAACATACATAAACTCTCAATATTTAATGAGTTTAACTAATTAAATTAAAAAAATATGATAAATAGATTATATACTTTATTAACAATATTTTCAAAGCTCATGATATAATTTACTTTTTGACAAATTACTATTTTATCATATATAAGCATGCTCAAGGGTTAGGATAACCACCTGGCCCAATTGGGCTTCGGCCCAAGTTCTTATATTTTTATTTTAGACTAACCTAGTCTGGCTCGGAACAGTGATTTTAAATTAAAATAACATATATTTTATTTTAATTTAATTATAAAATATATAAATATTAATAAACAATATTCTTTAATGTGATGAATAATTTTGACTTAAGTAAACGGATCTGGGCATGTTAAATAAGGGCATGAGCTTGAGATTTTAAAAAAATTTAGGTTACAGCCTGACCCAACCCATGAGCAAGTTTAATCATATATAAAATATAAATTAAGTTTCAATATTTAATTAAATTATTAAAAAAATATTAGAATAAAACTGATAATTAAAGTTTTATTTATAAAAAATTTATTTAATTATAATTTCATCATATTTATTTTTAATATTAAATTAAAGTGTGAAATTGGATTTGGGTTGAGCTCGGATTTGGGTCTTTTCAGGTTCAGGTTCCTTCATGTTTAAGTTCTTTTAGGTTTGGATCATTTCGAATTCGAATCATTGATTTTTTGATCAAATCGAATTCGATTCAAATTTAAACTCAAATTCTTTTAAACGAATTTTTATATTCAAATTCATTTTGTTATCTCTTATCATAATTGGGTGAATAATTCCTCGGCTTTCGCTATACGAAGTCGAGAGAGTCAAGTGGGATCCTCGTGCGGTGAGTCAGTTCGATTTTTGGCGCCCTTGTGCTCGCTCTCGAATGGTTGCGGTGTGATTTCCTTTTCATTAACTTTCAAGTTAATGTTGCTTAAAAAAAAATTGATATATCTTTACTAACGTACAATCCACGACCCAATTACGACTCAATTTCAATATAATTAAAAAATCACAAAAGTCTAAAAGCAAAAATGTAAAATAAAATAAATATATTTTTTATAAAGATATTTATATCTTTGCCAATTTTTTCTAAAATAAAAAAAAAAATGAAACTATCAATTTCTTCCTAGTCAATAAATATTATATAATTTCTTTTTAAATTTATTTTTAACATTAAGTTTCCTTTTTGCCTACTAGTGGGTATGCCTGTGAGATTAAGGGGTTGGAACTTCGAAATTCAAGGGAGAAAAGTAGCATCACATTTTACTACAATTATTAAAAATTCAAATTAAAAAAAATTAGCATTATGATTTTTTTTTAATAAGATAGCAATATTTATTATTATTATTATTATTTTTATGTAACCTTTTTACATATATATATATATATATTATTTTTACTACGTATTACTAATAATATTTCTTTCCATGTTTTTCTTTTCTATCCATAATATAATTAATCTTCTTTTATAATTACCAATTTTTGACTCTCACTTTTAGTAAAGGTCAATCTTTATATATTATTCAATTATAAAAATATAAAATCAAATGAATATGAATGGTAAAGTGGGTTATCATCAATAATTCAAATCTCTATTTATCATTGTGGAATTTTCAACAATTATTTTTATTATCATTTTCATGATGGAATTTTAAACAATTAAAAAAAAGAAATCGAAGAAGAGGAAAGTGAAATGTCATTGCTCAAAGTCTCGTAGTAAAAACTATACTTGTCAGAATAATGCAACTCTAAATACTAAATTTTTTAAGATCCAAAGCATTAACATTTTTTTATATAAAATGAGAATTTAGTTTAGGGATGGGGAACCGAGAACGATCGTTCATATATATATATATATATATATATATATAATATGCCACACCAATCAAAATAATCTGTGGAAATTTTGTTTGTATGGTGACAGAACTTTACGGAATAGGCTTTTCTTTTATGTCGAGGGTAGGTGGTGTTTTCGTCGCGACAGCTGCGCTTTTCTTGCGACAATTTTTCCTTTCAACTTAGAGCTGTAGTCTGATCGATTTGCACAGGCTCGGATGATGAAACTATCGAATAAATAATTCAATCTTTGAATAAAATATGTTATTGACTGTAGTGTACAAAGTTGGGTGAGTGCAATGGGATCCTGGTGCATGCTGTTGGTACAATTGATCAAATTTATCCGAATCTGATGAACTTATTTTGTTGATTCGCAAGTGAACTTGAATTAAATTAAATTTGATATAAAATTAAATATTTAAAAATTTTATAAAATGAAAATTTAAATTGTAATTTTTTTTTCACCGAATCTGAAGATTATCACTTAAAAATTGCAATTCATATGAACTTTTACTTACTGCAAGTGAAAAAGCTTCTTTTTTTTTTTTTTTCCTTTTTTTACAAAGATTGGATTTGACTTTCCGTTGTTTTCGTCTTCCGTTCCACTATGCATGCGTGAATCTTCGATCCTTTTCGCTACTAGAAGTCGGGTGGCGAAGTGGGATCCTCACACAGTGAGTCAGCTCGCTTTTTGGCGCCCTTGTGGTCCACTCTTTTAAACATTTGCTAAATATTGTTTAGAAAAAATGATATATCGGATAACGAAAAAATATATATATCTTTGACTTTAAATTTTGTTCACTTGGTTGTGGCATTGGAGCAACTTCTTCTTCTAGTAACTGAAGTCCATTAAAACTGACATATAAGTTTAAAGTTGTAAAATAAATCATGTTGAATTAAATGGTTCATATTTGATATTAATGTAACGTAAAATCTACTGATAAATTCAAACTCATTTCAATATCGAGATGGAAGAACCTATTAGTTAAAGAAATTACTCCTTAATCTTCAATAGCAATATTGTTTTAATGGTTGAAATTTAAATAAAACAATTAAATTTTTTTATCAACTTATGATTTTGGAATAAGTGGTCATCCTCCCTAGCATGGTATCCTCTTTTTTACTATTTTTTCAATCGATATCTTACTACACATCTTGCTTTTCTAATTCTCCTCATGTTTGCACATTTTTTCTTTTTCTTTTTTTTTTACATTTGGATTCATGTCATTCAACTAACACATAAAAAATTGTGTTAGATATTTAAATATAATAATTATTATATCATTTTTTATCGGCTAAAACTTTTGAAATTATTTATCATGAAATTTAACAAGTCAAACCTCTTACTAAATTATATAATCAAACACATAGCTATTAAATTTGGATAAATATTACTCAGGGACTACTTTTATATAACGCGTTTTATAATCCCTTACTTTCGATCGATTGAGCTTTCTCTCTCTCTCTCTGTCTCTCTCTCTCTTGCTTGAAAGCTACTCTTTTCAAGTCATGAATATCATGATCCATTTGAAGCGAACGTCAAAAAAACAAGCTTCTCCTACTTCAAGTAATATTGAGAGATATATCTAATTCTTTCTTGACTTCGGTTTATTTGATGAAGTCTTTAGTCAGAGCAGGATGAATTTGGAAGAAATAATTTTTCTAAATCCATAAAGTTAACTATAAGATATAAAAACTAATATAAATTGATTACATGAGTAAACACAACACCATCGTCTTTCTAGAACATTTGATGAAAGGACTTAATTACTCTAATAGCTTAGTTATTGAAAGGTTTCAAGAGGCCATCTTCAACATTTTGGTGGTCATGGTATATGATATATATTTATAAATTGTAAGCTATGTTGAAAATGTAAATTATGATTTATGCTCATTGCCAACACGTAGAGAACTAGATGTGTCACACAATTAAACGGTTTACTAGATTAAACTTGAAATTTAATTAAGTTGGAATTAATTAAGTAAAAAGTTAAATTTTTAATACTTGATTAAAGAAGTTCAACTAAGGCTAAAATAAGACATAATTTGGATTTGAAAATCCAAATAAAGATATCTTAAAATTATATTCTGGATAAGCTTTTCTTAACAAGACATTATCTAAATATAGACAAGTTTTAAGATAAGTTGTCTTGCTTGAAATTTGAAGTTGTCCAAAAGGAGGAGAAGTTTTTCTTCTTTGAGAAGTTTGATCCCAAACCAAATTTTATTGTTTTACATTTCACCAAACCAAACATTGCTTTGATTACATCTATGTCCAGAATCAACACTAAAAGTTAGTGTTTGATTGGGACTCTGAGACATGCTAGGTAAAAGAGTTCAACTTAGGTAAGGGTTTGATTATAAATCAAACTCTGCCTTTATTTAAAACGAATTAACTAAATTAGTAAAAATCGATAATTGCAATAATACAATAGCACGACGGAAGTGTTTCTCTTCCAATTAACAAAATTAGTAATTACAATAGCAAAATATATATATATATATATATATATATATATATTTGCCACCAACATTACACACAACCAATAAGGATCACGAAGCACCAATTACACGAGAAACGTTTTTTTTTTTTAATATAGAAAACCCTTTTAAATCAAAGGGAAGAAATCATGAGACTTGAGATTTCATTCAAAAACTTCAATTCAATATAATGAAAAATATGATTAGAAAATAACAATTTTCAACTATTACAATAAATACAAAACTCTTTTTTTTTTTTCTTTTTTGAGAAGCATAACTCTAATTTTATCTCTCAACAAAGTGATATAAAAAAACAAAGTTGAGAATACTGATGTAAGTAAGCTACAGTATTTAGATGGCAAAAATCGATTGTTCAAAACAAACATTTATAAATTCTTTTACTTCTGTAAAAAAAAAAAAAAAAAATCAATTTGATCAAACCATGAATGACCTTCCGATTGTTACGTTGATTAAAGTAGTTCAATGTGATAAAGAACAGTTTTTCTACTCTTTTCTATCGGTTCTTGCCCAAGACCCTTTTTTTTTTTTTTGTACTTTAAAAGCCCTTTATTTCTTTTTCCCACTTAAAAGTGAATTAAGTGAAGGCTAATGATCTTTCAACGCATAAGAGGGATTGAAGCGGGTCTTAGTACTAATTTATTTTTATTCAAGTTAATTT
>JBBYHM010000018.1:459998-474262 GCA_038381775.1 Adansonia rubrostipa | reverse complement strand
TTTTTTTTTTTGGTCAATTCTTCAATTGAGTTTGTTTATTTGACTTGTATGTCATGATATTAAACTTAATAAAAAAAACATTATAAATAGGGTTTGTGTTTGATGAACTATCGATAATATATAATTTATAGATTATGAGTAAACAACATCATGCCACTTAAATAAAAAATTTTAAAATATTTTAAAATAATTTTAACGAAGTAACATCATTTGATTTGCTGATAATGAATAAATTTATACACTGTCATTGTATGAAATATAAATTCATATAAACTAGAATTCATTGCACTCACTTTGTAAGTGTTTAAAATATAAATAATAAATAGAGAATTTTTTGTTAGATGTGAGTAGTTTTTTTGTAAAAGTGGATGTTTTAAAAAATTTTATTAAATATGAATAATTTTTAATTAAAAATATGTATAAAAATAAATTAAAAGATCAAAACACCCTTACCTTTCTTTTTATTTTATTAATTTTATTTTAATTTTTAATAGTTTTTTTAATTGATTAAGTCACTCTATTTATATATAATATAAAAATATAGATAATAAAATATATAGATAAAGAAAGATAAACCCGTTTATTGTTTTGTTACGAGAGTTTAGTCTCACCTTGTTTTGTGCGTTACATCTTACATGACAGAACTTATGTAAGCTCTTCACCTTGTTTTGTCATTTTCTATTTACCGACACATTTCACTCTTACAAGTGAAATTCTATTTCAGCTACAGGTCTTTATCGGCCGAGCTATGAGCTGTGTTTTATTATTTAAAATAATATGTAAAAATTAAAAAATTATTTTATATTAATATTTATAATTATATTTAAATTAAAATATTTTTTATTATTTTAAACAATAATTTAAATTTAATTTAATCGTTTCAAATATAATAATTCATACTCAAATGTTATCGGGACGAACCGAATAAATTATCTGACCCAGAAGCAGTATTCATCCTTAACCTCTAGATAAAAAAAACATGGTAAAACATGCATAGTTGTCTCTTGTCTTTCCTCAAATCGCAAAAAAGCTCGATATCGTGAAAACTTTACTTGTTCATGTACATAAATCTCCATAAACTTATATGCTTTGGCATTACTTGGACTTTTACATGACATACAACTGGCACTTTCTTTACAGCATACAATTGTTTTATACTTATTAAGCTGGCAATTAAATATGTTTATGGGTCGGTCTAATTTACTGCTCGAAAAAATTATCAAATTTTTTAATCTAAACTCTAATTGGGTCAAATCAAAAATATTATTTATAAAATGATAAATTATTAAATTATTAAAAATATTTGTATATTAATATTGATATTTTTTATTTTAAATAAAATTAAATAATAGCCTTTCAATACAAAAAATAAAAAATAAAAAGAGTCTTGCTCCAAACAAGATTTCTAAAGGTTCTAACATTTCTTCTTCTCATTCCTTTTGCTCGTTCAAAATAATTTCAAAACTTTTATTAATTTAAATATTGAAGTGTATTGCGAAAGTTCAATTCTGACATTCTTTTGCATTATTTGTATTCACAATTAAAGCTTTCCCTGTCAGTTTAACAAACTCACCAGCTTTCTTAAAAAAAAAATACTTCAACAGTATTAATTTTGTAAACATAAAGTTTAATTCAATTGATTTATATAATCAATTAATATTTTGCAAGCTTGAGGAGAATTTTAAAAATGCTGGCTTTTTAAAATTTATCAATTCAAAATACTACTATTTATAATTGTATTTTTTGAATAAATTTTTTTAGAAAGGAATTTTGAATATTAAAATTTGATAAAATAAAAAATAATTATAAATAATATTATTAAAAATAAAATAAGAAAAATATGTAATATGAATATTATTAGATTTGTAAAAATGTTTAGATATTTCTAATAATATAAAAATAAAAAATAAATTTTAAAATGAGTTTTTGTTGTTAAATTTGAAAAAATAATAATCATGTTAAAAAAAAAGAAACATAATAAATGTTAATATCTTAATAAAAAATCAATGAATTTTACAAATTCTCCCTCTAGTGGTATTGAAAAAGAAATTTGAACAATCTAAAATTTATCTTTCAAATTTCGAAGATTTTAAAAATTTTAATTTTCATTTCATCAAACAAAGAAATTTAATTTTAAAAATTTTAAAAATCTCCCTGCGGATAAATTTCTTTTTTGAAATCCATGGTACAATCACACTCTAAAGTGCAACTATCAAAAAGAGAGCCATGTGCAATTTAGATTTTTATTATACCAAAGGTACAATTACGTATAATGTATTTTACAATGAAGTGAAAGAAAAGATTCAAGTATAATAGTTAGGTAACTTTTTGCAAATGAAATCATAGTTAAACTTGTTTATTGGCTGAGTCATAATTCAACTTTTTAAAATTTTTTTGTCAAGCTCTAATCTAAAACCCATTTTACTATTTATAATAATATTAAATATTATTTTTATATTAAAATTTATATATTTTTATAATTAATTTTTTTAAAATATAATTTTTATTAGTACAATAGTAATTCGGATTAAGTTGGAACAGTTTGAATTTATAAAAATCTTACTTAAGGCCCTAACCTATATGGCCTGGGCCTACTGGTTAGCCTACCATGGATATGATAACAATATGATTGCAGATTTTAAATTTTCGAACTTCAATTATGAATGCTACTTCTAAAAAAAACAATATAAATAATTGAACTAAATTTCGAATTAAAATGCTAGCTCTTTTTTTTTAAGTGAATTGATGTTTATGGATTGTCCAAACGTTAGGGTGACAAGTGAGGAATGGATATTATTTAAAGTAGAATTGATATGCACCTTTGCTTAAATTATCAAACATAACAAAAAAAAAAAAGTTATTGAAAAGTGCACCATAATTGAGTTTGTTTCATTTGCTTTTATTTTATTTTATTTTTAATAATCTTGATCATCTTTTTCTATATTATTTTCCATGTGGAAGGTGGAGATATGCACAATAGAGGTGCAAAAAATTCTTTTCTCACATGTTTGCCCATGTATTCTTGTGAGAAGAATACTTTAAAAACTAAATTACAAGAACATTAAGATTTCAAATCACTCATTCAATGAATTTATGGTTTAGTCTCATTTCACATTATCACTTTTAAAGAATATAATTTAATAAATTTTTGATTTAAATATCAACTTTTATAATCACATCATTCATTTTTGGATTGTGACTTGTTTTATATTAAAAATGCTCTTCAAAAAGTCATCAAATTGGACTAAGTTTATACTGTAATTGAAAATATTATTAGAGAATAAAGTTTAGTATTGTTAGTGAATAAGGCTTAGCTCAACCGATTCATCAAAAAATGATATTAAATAAATTTAGAATTTAAATTTTGGGTTTTACATTTGTCGTTATCTTGGTTAGACAAAATAGACTACAAATATAGGCGATAAAGACAAATTATTAGGTTTAGCATAAACAAATAGGGTGATACCCGAATTTCATCCAAGAAATTCCTTTGTAGGCTACCTCTCCAACTGTGAAAGCTCAAAACGTCAGCTGCTTTAGTTTGGCATCTCGTGAACGCAGAACATACACCCCATGTGTTCTTTAGCATCATTTTTGGAACCCTCCACGTTACGCTTTTCTATGTTATGAGTAGATCAGGCAACTTCCAACTCAATATGACTATACAATATAAAATACTAAGTTAGATACAAAAAAATAAAACAAATATGACATAAAAACATAAATATATTAAAATATATATAACTTGAATTATTAATATGTTAAAATTTTATATAAATATATAATACTTTAAATGTTATTATAATTTATAATACTATATAAATACGATATGAAACATGAATTATGAAATCCACTTATGAGGTATTTTCAAATCATTTTTTTCCTAAAAACTTTCACATCGTCAAATGAAGGTAAATTCTTTTTTAATTGCATGTTTAATAATGGATTAAATAATAAAAAGTAGTGGTCTCTTACCTCATAAATTATACTTATTTTATCTCAAATTTCGAACTTGAAATCTTTAAGGTGAAATCCTAAACTCTAACCTTATATTGTGGTTTTTTCTTTTTAAATGCTCAATGTTAAATCATTTGGATAATATTATCATGTAAAACTTTTGAAATATTGAAAAATGTTTCATACGGTAAACTAAACTTTCAATCTATATATCAATCTACTACATAATTAATCGGAATTATTTACGTGATAATCAATCAATGGTACGTGTTAAATTGCACACGTCAATAACATGCAATTAGGGATGGCAATAGAGTGGGCAGGACGGATATTGCAAAATCTATTTTCACCTTTTTGTTGGATTGCTTTGCTCTGCTTACAATACTTTACTAAAGATATTAAATTTTTAATACTACTACCACCTCTATAGATGTTGAATACATCTATTATCGCCTTGCCTATCATGCTCTACTATACATGTTGAATTTTCAATACTATTACCACCTCTATGAACACATCAATTATCACCTTGCCCCATTGAATGTGATATTTTTTATTTATTTCTAATTTTTTCAAATAATAAATTATATATTTTTAGAGAAAATGATATTAAATTATGTCTAAATATAATAGATATAATTGTGTCATTACGTTATTGTCCTTATAAAAACTAAATCTTTAAAGTTAAATTAATAATTTTAAATATGTGAGGCAAGGCGAAGCAGGCAATTACAAAAACTACTCCACCCCTGCCTTCCAAACCAAAAAGAAAAAAAATTGCTTTGCCCTAATCTGCCTCCACTTTTCAAAAGAAAAAAAAAAAAACTCTCTCTTCGAAGTGGATTGATTCGAAATATCGAATCGTTTGGGTATTACTATCCCTACATGCAATTACATGGCATTTTCATAGTTGCCATATATCATAAATTTTAAAAACTATCAATTTTTTTAAGAAAATCCATAATATTTTATTTTCTTTTTAGTAAAATCTTAGATTTTCTTGTTTGGAAAAATATATATTCAAAAATAATAATATGTTAAAAATAAAATATCTTTTTTAAAATATAAAATTTTTTTCTGTCTCCTTTTTACTCTCTCCATGGTTCTCCTAGCCTATCCACCAATGATCATATCTGACTGGGCCGAATTCAACTATTGGTGGAGGAGGGTGAGACAAGTAGATGAAAAAAAAGCGGTAAACTTCGGGGAAAAAAAAAAACTTGTAGTTTCAATGAAAATCATTTAATCTCCTTGTGTTTAAAATTTATTACTTACTTTTTTTTTGTTTTATTTCGTTAAAAAATGTTTAACACTGTTAAAGTTTGTTTGAAATATCTATTTTATCCATGAAAATTTTAATACTGCTTGTTTAAAAGTGGTAAGCATAAACAGTGTTAAGCATCAAATATTAAATAGTGTTAAGCAATTTTTTTTGACAAAATAAAACTATAAAACAGGTAAATAACAATTTTCAAAACACGAACAAATTAATTCATTTTTATTAAAATTACGTAAGTTTTTTTAACTTAACCCAAAAAAAAGAAAAATTTTTAATTATTATTTTTTTAATTATAACACGTGATAGTCACATCATTATCACGTGCTAGTCACATGTCACTTGTGAAATACTTGAAAAATAATGCCTTATAAAAAAGTTATCGATACTATATCGGTTTCGACATCTAATAGTACCGACGATAGTTGATTTTATTTTAGTCTGTACTGGCCGTACAGGTAGGTACCGGTCTGTTTTATTAGTATCGGTCGAAAATAGCTGTACCGGCCAGTACATAATATAAGCTTGTAAAAAAAAAAGTTAAACCAATATTGATCTTAAATATGATGAATATTATACATAATTACTCATAAATTTAATGAAGATTAAACATAGTTATTCATAAATTTAATGATCATTAAAAAATTTCAGATTTGCTGCTTAATTAATATTGATTTTATTTATATTTGATGAAGTTTTTTTTAAGAACATGATAAATAATTAATAAATATTTAATATATAAAATTTATTTAATCTTATTTATTTCATATTTAAAAATATTTTTCATATATATAAATTAAAAATATTTAAACTCTAATAAACTTAAAACGGTATACTAAAATATATTGATATCGATATATATCTGTACCAAAATAAAAATAATACGTCTACAAATATGTTTCGATATGTTATTGACTACCTTGCTTTATAGTAGACAATGCATTGCAAAATTACATGGATCTTTGTTATAGTAAGTATTACTACGCAATCATTAACAACAATACAAAAATTAAATCCCCTCTCCCCTCCTCCCAGAAGAAAAAAAAAAATTCTTCTCTTAACATCTTTATCATCGAACTAATTTTTTATCGACTTGTTATTACATTTTTAGAATAAAATAGAGAAAATGTTAATTAAAGAATTTTTTTGATAAAACAAATGTCATAGTTAGGAATAAAATATTAAAATTTAAAATTTAAATTTATTATATAAATTAATTAAATTAAATTTTAGATCTATTATTGGAAGAATTTCTCGATTTGTCTTTTGCTCTTAGAACATTTTTCCAGCTAGTCCTCTAGAATGAGTTGGATATTATCAGAATAACAATGAAACAATCTATAACATTGCTTTGCTGTCTTTTTTTGTTGTATTCATTTGGCCGGCAAATAATGGAAATCTCCGTATCACATGCAAACAGCAGGAAAAAAACACCTTTATTATAATTATTTCATGTACTAACGATAAAATTAAAAAATTTTATAAATAAATTTAATGAGATAATATATATTTTATTTATTTAATTTTTATTTATTTAAATATATTTTATCAGATACGTATTATTTTACAAATCGTACTTGTAAAATTTTTGATTGCATCATAGTGTACGAGATAATTATCCACTTTGCTTTCCTTAAAAAATTTTTAGAGTCCTAAGTTTAAAAAACTTCGGTTTAAAAATCAAATTGGTTATCAATTTTGATTTAATTAAAATGAATTTAATATTTGATAGAAATATATATTTGATTAAATAATATTATTTTAATCTGTATCTAAAAATTTCAAAAGTTCAAACATTGCTTACAAATTTTAAGAAAATATATATATATATATATATATATATACATATATATATATATATATATATATATAAAAATAAGGCCTGGACTAGCTAGTCCCATGTGATTTCTTGTAATTCCTATCATGGAGCTGGGAGTGTAATATAAGAGGGCGAATGGATTGAACATATGATACGAAAAAAATAATTTAAATATGATATAAATATGTAAATATTTTAAAATATATATTTTATGTATTAATTTATATAAAAATATAAAATATTTTAAATATAATTATAATATAATAAAATATATGAATATGACAAAGATATATTAATCGGCAAGTTAATTATGGAAGTCACTAGCTCTATTTGATTAATCATCAGTTGTTCTGAAGAAATCAAAGTTAAAATAAATCAGATTGCAAGCTATTTTACGTCTGTTAGGAAGTTAACAATTTAGCCTTTCTGTGGGAAGAAAGCAATATGGTCTAACTGCAATTTTCGTGTCAACCAAACAGAAAATGATGAAACTCTGTACAAACTTCTTTTTTAATAAAGAAAAAAAGCCACAATCTAGATAATGAAAAGATTATATATATACTAAAATTCAAATATTAGATTTATTAGATGTCACTTTTTAAAGATAATTACATAAATTAATTAAATTAATCTTTAAATTCATCATAGAATTCCTTCTGATGTGAGGTGTTGTAATTCCCAAACTAGTGAATTTTTTCTGCTTATGAAATTTCAAATTCAATCTATATGTCCTGCTTGAAGGCTTAAGCCTAACTCTTTTAAATATGTTACGAATCTTTCGATTTGTACAAAAAGCTCGTTCCCAGACAGATTTGAGCAACATTCATCCAATTTAATAAGAAATGATTAAGCCCATCTCATAGGCCGTATACAGAGACTTACAATCAAAGGTTACACAGCCTCCAAACTTTGATATTGTTATATGGAGTCAATTAGTAGGAATCAAATCCTCTATTAGAATTTGAACTATAAATTTAATAATTCGTATATTTATATTATTTTTTATACTTACATATATTATAATTATATTTAATTCATTATTTGTGCTATATATTTTAATAAATTTTTTATTTAATCATATTCGTATTAATTTTTATATTATATTTTAAAAATTTTATCATATTTTATAATCATATTGTATTTGAAATTGTTAAGTTTAAATCGAACTATGGTTGGATGGCAGCCCAAAGTGGGAGCAGGGCTAAAGGCCAGAACTTGAAAACTGTGACTCATATGGACCCTGACCGGCCTGATAATTGTTGGCCTTATGAAGTTTCGGCTTGAACCAACGGCACTGTCCCTTCGGCCTTTGCCGTTAAATCTAATGAACTTGATGGCATGAAAGTTGTCGCCCAACTTTAACATAATTCAATGTCCTAATCATAAATTGTAAAATTTTAATTCATTACAAATTTAAATAAATATTTTACTTAGCTAAAATCTAATTTCAGTTAAAATTTTATAAAATATAATATATTATGTCTGACTGTATGAAAAAACATATATAATTTTTTTTTAAAAAAAAAAAACAGATTTCTAGTGATTCTCTACTTGATTAAGAATTTAGTATAAAATAATATTATCATTTTTTTATGTGTGACTTTGTAAAGAGGAGAATGCACTGAATATAATCTAAAAATTTTTTATTGCATGATAATATATAACAAGTAAATATACATATATATACACACATTTTCTTTAATATAATATAAAAATTAGCATTAAATTAAAAAATAGTTTAAATTTAAGAATATAATTAAAAAAAAAAAAACACGGGTTAAAGCAAGGTCGAGAAAATCAAAGTACGATTCATTTCCACTTGCTCTGCTGAATGAAGCGGAAAATCAAGATGGGAAACCGGTGAGCCTCGAGCTCCAAAAATGGCGTTCATTGATTTCAAGATCCTACAACAAAGTTAACAGCAACGTGTCCTTAATAGGGTACCCAGAAATTCTCACAGTTTTTCATTGGATTGATGAATAGGAAAACAACTCACTACTGATGATGCTTTCCATCACGGAACTGTGCGTTTTTCGAAGACTTGATGTGCGGCAACGCTTGAAGTGCTGCATCGGTGTCTAGGAAGGCAAGGCGAGATCCCCTGGCAATGAAATCAATGGCAGATTCACAGCACCCGTTTCGAGCACAATATGCGATCTCTGCCTCCGGATAAGGGTATCCGTGGGCTAGCCTCTTACCCAAAGTTTCATTCTAAAAATTGAAAGGCAGATTCAAAATAGCTAAACTAACCAAAATGAACTTCAAAAGTGCATAATCAGAGACATAAATTGCGATTATATTCAAATGAAATAATACTTGAATATTCCCAAATCACTCTGCGCTGGATCACTTGATTAGATGGTAGCACTACAGGTGTAATAGAGCCAAGCCAAACTTAAAATGTAAGAAACTCAAACTTAACGCGAAATTTGAGTTTTGAAAGTTGGTTCAAGTTTGATGAAACTTTAAAGTTTGATTTGAGATAAAATCGTTTAGCTTGTTTTATTAGATTCATTTACATAGTGAGAAAAGACTTCAATTCTCGTACTCAATTTTAAAGTTGATTTTTTACGTGTGAGTTCAAGTTCAAATTAAGTTTTTTTTTTAATACTATTTATAAATAAAAAATATATATTAAAAAAACTCGATTAAGTTTGTAAGCAATTCAAGTCAAATATCAAGATGCCTAAATTTGATTCACTTGATAGCTTAAGTTACTCGAGATTGACTCGATAATAATTGATTCAAACTCGAATTTTTTAAATCCGAAACTTCGAATAAAAAATTAAGAGCCTTATGCTAAAACCATGTGATAGAACTGGTTCTATCGAACTATGTTAGGAAGTATTTTGACATGCTGGCTTCCACTGACAAGGAACATAATCTCCCTTCATATTTCACAATATCAAAGCCATATATATTCAATACACAAATAAAAACTAATGCACGACTTCTAGCACTATCACCAGAAAATAGATTATGTGAAGAAACTCATGACATTTTAAGTAAATTTCACATTTATATACTCTCTCATCAAGTATTATCGTAGAAATGACAAGACTATAATTTCGAGCTTATTTCCGGTTATCTTATACCTCTTACAAAAACAAATCAACATTTTTTCAGAACGAAAATCCTCGAAAGCTATTCAATTCACTATTTCTTAACACTCGCCTATGTTGCTTCGAGTTTTTATTTATTTTGAAGTGCTCTTGACCAACACATATTTGGATATGAGTACGAAGATATAATCCTCTAGAGACCTTCTAAATACATGAAAATCTTAGAAAAAATTGAATATATTTATGTTGACACCTGTAACCGAATCAGTGTAATATAGCCTTTGACTACTCAAAGTTCAACGTGCAATAGACAGGTGCAGAATTACCTGAACACTGCAGATATTAAGCTCCATAATTAACAGTTATGAGAGCAATAACAGACCACCTGAGCTATGGCGGCTACTCGTTCTGCTAAGGTGCCATATGCATAAGACAAATACTTTGCAGCAGCTTTGTCCATCAACCCAGGAACGACTTGACCACCATGCGACTTCTTCATGCGTACATACTGCTGAGCAAGGACAGCAAAAAAACGAGGGGTCCCATCCATCCCCACTAATCAGCCGCAGGTTGCTCGTTATACATTCATTGCTTGGGCTCAGTTTGCCAGACTTGATATTTGCGCTAACTGCATTTTCTGCCATGCTGAAACTAGTTCTAGTAAGCATAACAACAACTAATGCCAAAAAGAAAATAGAGAGGGGAAGAGAGGAGATCAGCAGAAAAAAGATCCGACGCTCCAAAACCAATCTATGTTGTTCCGACTTCATTTGTCTTTTAAGTCCTTGTATTCGATACTCGTATCTAACACATTTTCGAATAATGATATTGAGATATACTAAGGACTTCCTATATATATAAAAAAAACTTACAGAATATTAAAATATCCATGATAAATATATACATATATCAAACACTCATACTCGAATCTGAGTAATAGAGAAATCAAGGAATCCAGTACGTCTATCCCTAGAGTGTAGTTCAACAGTTGGACCTACGATCACTTGATGTTAAGTTACCGTAGTCCATCAAGATAGACTCAGCTCTTAGGGACTACTGTAATCCTCCAACATAACTAAAAGTAGCAGCCATGTCTCAGAAACAAACCCTAGAATATGTGGCTGCTGCAAAAGAAAATTTACCAAAACCAAGGAAAATATTACCTTCGATAAGTGGTCCACTTCCCACCAGTGATCGTCACCAAACCGGGATAATCTTCAGAAACAACATGATCTCGAGAGATGCTTTCAATGCTCTTTGCATTAGGATCCACTGCCAATTGACAAATACCGTTCCAGGCAGAAAGAACATCTGTACGTCTTACCTAAACTTTTCCACTATAATTTTAATAAAAAATTAGACCGAACCGTTTACTGATAGGAAAAAAAAAAAAAAAAAAGCGAACGAGAAATGAAGTGAAAAGACAGTCAAAATATTAAACACTGATAAATCCATCTTATACCTTGACATTAGGTTAGTCAAATATCGCGCAAAGTATAAATTTGGTTCTGGAAGTGGAGCGATTGATAGAATCTGTACTGCCAGCCACAGTTCTTCCCAACCATGGAAGAATGAAAATAATGCGTCCATCCTTAGTTTTAGGGACAATCAAGCCCACTCCATTTGGAGAATACTCAGGGAGAACGACACGTACACCACTGTTCGGAAATATCATAGGCTGTACATCTTTGCTAGCCATTTTCCTTAAAAGAGTCGCTAAACGGTCCAGCCACGTTCACAACAACTTTTGCATGGGTGTCGAAATCTTGGCCTGTTTAAATGATAATGAGCAAAAAAGATCAAACAAATTACGAAATTAAGCCACCTAGTTCCAGAGATATTAGTATGCAGCAATAAGCTTAAGTTGATGTACGAGAAGTTGGAAGCACAAGTTTGGTCCTCATGTGAGAAACCAGTTTTCCCTCCATAAGAACAACAAAATTTCCTCTTTTCTTCATCTTGATACCAGCATTAAAAATAATTGAACAATGCTTCAACCTTGCAGGACATGAGATAAGCTGAAATAAATAATGAAAGGTAGAATGTAATAATTTAAATAAAACATATTTCTAGTCATTGTTGATCAAGAATTCAGACTCGCTTCAAATACACAAAGATGAACACCCCGTATAAGCATTCTAGTCTATATCTTTTTCTTGATTATTACCTTATGATGTTGCATAGGCAATTTTTATAGACTAGACTAGGGACCTATACTAGAAGACTAATTAGAGTTGTATCTTACCATCAAGGAATCTGTATTCTAATTGGTTACTAAAATAGAGTTTAACTCTTATCACTAGAGTAGTTAAACTGAATAAGATTTACTTTATAATTTTACCTTCATAATTTGATTTAATTATCTTGGTTCATTTATTATCACGTGGGCCACATAAAGTCTAACATTCTCCGACTTGACCCATATGATAAACCAAGAACTCGAATAGGTGATAATTAAATCCAAAACTCTAACATGGCCATAAGTTACACTAGCCCGACTCTCACTCAATTAAAGATTTTACATAGCACGAATCAGGACGGTAGCATTCTAAAACGAATATTCCCTTCCATGTATTACAATGCATGATCATCTCTAAAAGAGCACTTTATGAGATAATACTTTACGAATGAATTTTCTATAATCATTCAAGGTCCACTTGATATGTAATCTTTATCTGCACAAACTAAAACATATCCATAAACTCTAAGAATGTGAAATTAACATAATCAAAGAAGGGAAAATACATCATGATAATATTTAATTAGCCCTATATGATCCATATAAATTTTAAATTTATCGATAATGCTTTAGTCATAGGATCGGCTATTATTAAATATGTACTGATGTGTTGGATATTCACTTCTTGCTTCTTTTTAAAGTCTCTAATAACAAGTTACTTTATATCTATTTGCTTGCTGTGACTCCTACTTTTATCATTTTTAGAAAAGCATACTGCATAAAAGTTGTCATAATAGATCTTTAATGGCTTTCTTGATAACTCTCAAACTAAAGATTAAATATCTCAACTTTATTGCCTGTGATATTGCTTTATAATTCCTTTAACAGTTTTTATAATCCAAGGCCAAGAATAGTTTAATATTTGCTAAGCACTTCTACTATAAACCTTATGTCAAGTTTCTTATAAAGTTGATCATATATAAGGCTGACAATACTATATGCATATTTAATGCCTTTCATATGCTCCTCTTCTAAATTATTTGGAGATATTAGCTTAGATTAAAATTTCTTCTTAACAATTTGTACCCTTATAAGTGAATATCTTTGCATTCTAATTTTTTTCAAAACTATCTTGATATAGGCTTTCTGAGATAGACTTAATGTTTTTTCAACCTATGCCTATGGCATATGAAGTTTCACTTAAATTCTTCATATCAAGTTTTGAGAAAGAAAACCTTGTCTCATGCAACAAAAACCAATCACTTTTGCAAAGAGAATACCACCAATATATAAGACTAAAATGATGACTTTATGCCCATTGACTTTAAGGTATAAACAATGATCAACATTTTAGTAAATGTTAAACTTTACATATCATTGGTGGGATGCTTGTTTTAGTTTATATATTGATCTTTCAACGAAACCTTCTAATAGAATCATGTATACCTCTTCTTAAGATCCCTATTTAAGTAAGTTGTTTTCACTACCATTTAATGTAACTCTTAATTAAAAAAATGAGCTACAAAAGCTATGATAATTCTTAATGAAACTTTCATAAAAAAAACTTGAAAGAAAGTTCTATGGTAATCAATACCTCCTTTGAATATAACTTTTTACCATTAGTTTAACCTTATATCGTCCAAAATTACCAAAAGGCAATCCAACGAGTTATTAGACTTGATTATTGGCTATTGGTTCTATCTCTTTTATCATAGTTTTGTGCCAAAGTGTGAAATTTTCACTATTCCTAGCTAATGAAAATGAGATCATCTTTATGTCCAATATCAAAATTAGACTTTTATAGGTATACAACCAAGTCATAGAAATGGCTAGTTTCTTTCTCATTGGATCTCTTAATTCTATGTTTATTTGTACATTTTGTATACCTTTAGTCAGTGAGATTAATGATTTATTGTAAAGGTTGTACTTGATTTGATTACTCTCTAGTTAATTCTGTATGTTTGTTTTGAG
>JBBYHM010000018.1:426848-439337 GCA_038381775.1 Adansonia rubrostipa | reverse complement strand
TCCTATTATCTCTTTTTTATGTTCATCTTTCTTTCGTATGTGTTAATTGAAAGATGAATCGGTCAATGAATTTAAGTTAAAGATTTAGCTTTAGTTAATGCACTTGCATGTTATGGTTAAAGCTCGTAATTTTTGTATGGATCGGATTTATATTCCATTATCTAATGCACCGAAACTCATCAAAAGCCTCACTTAAGGAACAAAATCCAATTAAGGAATTCAAAACTTGGCTCAACTGGTTCATGGCTCTACTCTTAGTCTTAAACTCAAAACTTGATTCAGTTAATTCATACGTCTATTCTTAAAGAGAAACATCGTCTAGAATTCAAATCCCAACATTTACAATTCTTTCTCTTATTTCCATTTTACCCTTTTTTGTACCAAAAACAATAATGGAACCAGTTGAATGATTTGGCCAAATTTATCAAACACCTGTAGCTCTCTATTGTTAAGATTCAACAATCATGAACATAAAGCACCCAAATAAAGATTTTGAGCTTCTAATAGATTGACCTATTCATCTCTTTTTTATCTTAACAATTTTATACCATTTCACTTTCGCCAAAATCTCAACGGTATCCCTATAGTCTACCAGAGAGAACTCACAATAGAATTAAATCATAAATAATTAGTAATTGTGGTTGACCGGGTGTGTTTTTAACCTCACTCCTAGAAAGACTGCACTTTTAGAGATACTGAAATGTGCAAATTCTTTCATTTTTATTTCCTAATACTTTGTAACCAAAGGATAGACTACTTTCCCCCTTAACAAACGCAATGCTAGAAAAAAGAAGAGAAGGGAAAAGTCATAAAATCATCTGACCAATTTGGTTATGTGTAACTAAACTTGTCCAAGAATCCACCCAACCAAACCCGAAATGAGTTAAACTTAAATTTACATTTTAGTGATTCGAACCAGTCGACCTAACTCAAATCACTGTTCATTTACTCAAATAATAAAAATCTGTAAAGCCGCAGCCAGCAAGTCCCCAATGAGTACCCAGGTTCCATGCCTGTATTCAAGTATCTGACTCAGATCATGCCAGAGCCTCTTTCGAAGGAAAGCCTGAGTTGCTCCCTTGAACGATCTATTCCAGGTTTTGTGACGTCGATGTTTGCTCTATTCTCTTAGCTCGGGATAGTGGCATTTTTGCGGTTCAACTCCGAAGGGCTTTCTTGGGTGTAATCGTAAGAAACACTGTTCGTTGAATCTCTATAGTTTCCCTTTTTGCTCTAAAAATGAAGGACTTGGCGGAAATCCTTGGTTGGGATTTTTTTAATATTTTTGAGCAATAATTCAAGCATAGGGGCCTGGCCTGTGCAAGGAATTCAAAAGAAAAAAAAAAAAGATCGCAACCGAGCCCATTAACATCTCTAATCATGGCATGCCAGATAAATATTATACGACAGATTCCAAAATCATATTCCTTCCCATCTAGAAAGGAAAAAATCCTCTATTAACCCCACCAATTTCAAGGGTAAAAAAGGTTCTCAAAACAAAGTCATCATTCGTCTTCACTAGCTTCAGCAGCAGCAATCTCAGAATCCAATTTGTTTATTAGCTGCTCACTTACATGTTTTGCAACAGATATCATGTCAAGGATAATGCTCGGATCTAGGCCAGCGCCGCCGCGTTTCGTTAGACCACAAATGTGCCCTTTCCGGTTAACAGAAATCGAGACAGCCGAGCTCATTTCCAATTCCTCTTCCGAAGTAGCATCGACAATATAGTGCCTCCCCACCTAATTAACGAGCAGAAGGCGAGAAAATAAAGACAAGATAGCAATTTTTTTTAAACAATGGACAAAAATTTTGAAAGAATGGCATAATTGCTTTACCTTTGTTAGTGTAACAATGACAGGGATCCCGGATGTGTCAAACTGTAGAAACTCTTCATCACTTATGTTGACTTCAGGTTGTTCATCACCTGCTGTCTCGGCTGCAACATCAACCTTAGGGATGCCGGTATTGCTTAAAGCAGCCTTGGCGAACGACAAAGTCGAATAATTAATTTTGAGTTTTGAGAACCGGTACAATCGTATCAGAGTGAACTAACAAAAAAAGGTGGAAGTATAAAAAGAGGCTGACAGAAAAGAACTTCAATTAGTTTTGTGGCAAAAAACTATTTTATAGGATACAGGTAATCAAAAAGTTAAATCTGAGTGACTCGGGATAATCATTAGGAGTTGATTATCAGCAGATCTTTGCCAAATTTGACAACATAACTTGAGAAAGACTCAAATCACAAATGATTCAGAACCTATTTCATCCAATAACAAGTAAAATTTCTTTTCCATACGTGCAGTTAATTCGAAATTTAAACCCATCACAACCAAACCAAGAGATAGAGAAGAATATAATTTCGAATAACTAAAATACCTTAATGGCAGCAGCAAGGGCATCTAGCAAATTCCCATCTGAACTAATAACGAGGCCATCGATATAGAGATCCCAGCACACTTTTCCTTGCACAACCACCAGAGATGAGGGATCAATTCCAGCTCCTAGCAAAAGATTACGATAATTACATTCTCAAACAAAATCTAAAGCAAGAATGAAACTGACCATCTGTGAGAATGTCTACCTGCTCCACTTTTACCACCCAAGAGGCAACGTTGCAGAGCAACAGAGAGTTCTGTCGACAACTCCTCACCCCCTCTACCCTGTGGAAAATGAAATCCAATAATTTAACGCATAAAATAAAGTGAATAATGTATTATGAATAACATTATTGAGGACTACATTACTCGGACCTGGGTGTGAGTGTCGGATACAAGAATGTGTCCGACCAGGTATGTTCAATTTTTTTTCTTAGTTTTTCCATGTATTTGGAGGATCCTTGGAGGGTCATATCCCTAAACCAAGGTCCGAAAATGTCTAACATGGGTATGTTCAATTTTTTTTCTAAGTTTTTTCTTGTATTTCTAGGGATCTTTGGTGGTTTATGTCCCCAAATCCATGTCCGAAAATGTGTCAGGCATGAATATTTTAAGAAAAGTGAAGAGTCGGAGCAACATAGATGGAGGATTAAAGACAGAAAAACCTTGCTTAGTTGTGATTACGGAGTAGTATGCATAAAAAGCATAAGGAAGAACATAAAAACTAGAACAGAGTTAGTCCCTTCCACGTTACAAATGCCCATTTACCATTTTTTTTTTGGTGGGGGGGGTGGGGCAGGGGGGATGAAACTGGGGATAACCCAACTAACAAATGTTCATTTACCGTTGACCAAAGAGAAAAGAGAACTCAGACACCAACACAACAAAAGTGAGATTCACAAGTCCAGCCGTCCAAAAAAGTGACAATGGCATTTAACACACAACCACTCCAAAAGGGCCCGCAACTAGCCATTTACAACTCTTCATATAGATCTTCTCCCAGGAAGATGATTGACAATCGCATACATGGATGTTTAAGCATGTGTATCCTAAAACTTGAAAAATTATTCACTCTTCCAACTTAACCCGATTGTTACTTTCTATGTAAACAAAATTGCAATATTATCTTAACTAACATTAACAAGGAAAATTCTTCAGAGAAAAAAAAGTCAATGAGGAAATACGAAAATATTCATGTGACTTCAATCAATTCAATCAACAAAAGGAGAGATTTCAGCAGTAAAGCAAAACCACCTCAAACATTGGTGCCGCAGTTGGACTACAATCAACATATATAGCAATCTTTCCTTTGTCAGGTTGCGATGAGTTTGGTTTTCCAAGTTCAGCCTACAAAAACATAAATTAGTAAAAACCATATTACCGTGAGCCTAAGACAAGAACTAAGTTACTTAAACTCAGGTGTGAATGTTAGAGACGAGCATGTTCAATTTTCTCCTTTTTTTTTTATATATATATTTGGAGGGTTCTAAGAGGGCCATATCCCCATACCTATATCCAGTTAGAAGTCAAACACAAGTGTTGACGCAGATACTTTAAGAAAAATGAGAACAATAAAAGAAACTACAAATTTCGGCATCAAATGAAACAAATACCTTGACACTGGCAATAACGTCGGTTGCACCCAGCCTAACTCTTGCAGAACCATGTGCCTGTCACAAATCACAATACCCTTCAATGAAAAATTCATCTAAAAGAAAGCTAAACAGATATATTTTTTGTTGGGGTTGAGATTACTTAGAAGAAGATTCCATACCTGAGGAATAACTCCAGTTTCAACATATATGGGTCGGTAAGTTAACCTCTTTCGACCATCTGAACGAAGGTCTAAAGCAATTCCACCTTGTATGAAATGTTTTTGTCCAACAGAAAGTCCCACCATTGCTGTAAATCCACATAAACAGAGGAATCCAAAGCCAGCAAAATGAACATATTTGTCAAAGAAAAAGCCAAAAGGAACATTAATGAACTAAAACAACAAATACCTTGAACGAACTCACTTTCACGTCCACTACGAAGAAGTCGATAGAAATTGGACTCTTTTTCAATAAACAAAATCCCAAAACAAAATTTCCGTTAGGGATATGGGTGGGTGAGAAGTAATTTTAGGGTTTTAGAAGAGGTTCAGCCAATTGTGGAAATAATTTTCGGGGTTTAGGGTCCTAGGCAGCCATTTTTTTTTCCATCAAAGTATTTTTATGAATTTTTAATCAAATTTTAGATATAAGTAAATGGATTTTAAAAATAATGTTTTATCAAACAAATTAACATCAATTCAACAATAATGATCGTGAAGCATTGATTTATTTTATTTTTTTTTATTTTTTATTTTTTTTCCTTGCATAATTAAACAGCAACTAGAAAAATAAAAATGAAAATCTTTCAAGACTTAATATTCATTTAAAAATAGTGGTGAAGTTTTACATTAAAAATATTTCCTTGTTACTTAACTTTGTCAATTATAGTACTTGAACGACTTAAATAAATCTTATGCTTGGAATGAGATTATTACACCTTCATTTGTTTCAAATTTCATATGGGGAATTTTCTTTCACAAAATTGTTATTTCCCGTTGACAAAGATTTTACCCTCAAAAGAATCGTGAAAAACAAAAAAAAAAAAAAATAATAAAAATTCCAAAATTCTATTTAATATTCAAATATTTTAAATATATATATAGATTAAGCTTCAAAAATAAACTTACAAATATAATAATTTTTATTTAAACCTAACTCAATTCATACTATTGGTTTTCAATCCATTTTACTATTAATCAAATAAATAATCAAATGTTAAGAAATATTGTAACTTGGCGGATGACTAGCGAATCAAATCTAGAAATTTCATGCATTATTGATAGCTTTATAAATGTAGTATTCTCTGTTGGCAAAAGAAAGTAAAATTATTTGATTGCGTTTCCATCGTAGAAAATACACATGTAAGAACATATTGTAACGAGATGTGTGTGCTCGAAGAAAGTGATAAATTTGCAAAGTTTCTAACATACGTAAAAGCTTCAACAACAACAAAGTTTGAAACACTTGGCTAGTTATTGAAGAACTCCATTTTTGAACTTCATATTTTCTTTGTTCTTACCCTTTTTTCCTTTTTCTCTTCAGTTGATTCACAACATTTAAGGAATTGAATTTTTTTTTTTTTTTAAAGATTAATCTTTTCAAATTTTTGACATCGGGCAATCATTTGAGGTTAAATATGAGAATCGAACTCTTTTTCCACTAGATACACGAGCTTGTTTGCCTTTTATCTCAGATTAACCTTGCGTTTTTAGAAATGAAACTCAAGCAAACTCAAACTGAACTTCGATTCACCAATTTCAAGACGAATTTGAACACTAATCTCTCACAGATTATGCTCATCGCAACATTATTACACCCCTAGTTCCAGCAAAAGCAACCCACCAGGAAATGGACCTAATAAATATACCTAAAGTGCAACGAAGGTTTCAATATCATAAACAATAATCTCCATGTTCATCTCAGCTAGTTTTAACATATTATGTCATGAGGCGCTTCAACAGAATACTAAACTAGAAACTTCGGAGAATTCGAAAACAGGCTGCTATCACAAAAAAATTCCTTATAAACCATCTTAAATACTAGAGATCTAAACATAGAGAATCAGTTCGAGCACAATGCTAAGAAAGTTTTGTAAAATTAGCCATCATACTCCCTCTGTTCAAACTTGTTCTCTGGATAGTAGACGGCGATAACTTGATTTCCACCAAATTTCCGACCATTCATTGCAGCTTGGGCCTTTTTCGAACCTTCGATGTCTGAGTACTCCAGAAATACCTAATCGCAACAGAGAATTACAGTCGGTAACATAGGGGAGCAGAATATAGTTCAACTAGCCGAAATGGCCAAGATAATACTTTCCTTGAAATTTAGGATATATAAGGTGAAAAATAGACAATGATCAAATAAATAAAAAGCACGAAAAAGGGTACAAAGTGTTAACACTGACCTTCCCTACACCTGGAGATGGTTCTCCACTTGGATTTGGTCGCGGGATGACAACACTCACCAATGAACCTGCATATTACATGTAAAAATTTTGAATCCACAAAAAATTTTAAAACTAAAAACATTTTTTTCCCGAAAAGAATAAAGTCGGAGAAAGCAGTATCAAGTAAAACTAGGTTAGAGGGTTAGGAAGTCCTCTGTGTATGTTAGGCTTGATTCTTTATGGCAGAACGTGGAACAAGAAAAGGGCTGTAAAACAAGAGATACAAACATAGAAGAAAATAAAAAATAAATTAATATTAATATATATATATATATAGACCTTTGCATGTTTAAAAAGAGGGCCAGATAAGAAAAAAAGTGGACCGGTTGTTTAATAAGAATTTTACCATATTTTCCACCCTCTTGTCTCATGTCTTCCACGATATCTTCAAACTCTTCATCATCTCTGAGATCATCGACATCAAGTGCTTGAGTTAGGCAAACAACCTTCGTTGGCACGCCTTGTGGTTGCAAAATAAGCCTCTAAAATAAAAAAGCAAATTAGCTTACAATCTGCAGCTAAAAACAGCCCTATTATTCCGACAGGCATGTTGGAATAAGATTTATAAAAAATATATATGTAATCTCACCTGCAAAGCAATCTGCTGCTGTGCATGCTGGAGTATACTCTCTTGCTCCGGTTTAGGCTGGGTAGCACCCTGGTTTGCTCGCCTAACTGTGAGAGTTTTATCACCCATTTTAATTCCATTGAGAGCAGCACAAGCTATATCTGTAACTGACAGGTCTTGATAAACACAAAAGGCATAGCCTTTCGAGTTTCCGGTTTCTCTATCCTTTACTAGATCAAAACCTCGAAGAGGCCCAAAAGACTCCAATAGCTCGCGGATCTGAGCTTCTGTGAAGTAGTAAGGAAGCCCGCCAACAAATATGCGATCAGGACCCTCAAGCCCACCAGCAGAACCCTGAGTTAGACCCACAGCAGCAAGATTAAGATTGGGATTCGGCTGGCTTGGACCAAGTGTTGCAGCGAGCGAGGGATTATAGTCGCTCGGTCTCCTCACCTTTACAGGTGCTCCCTGAAAGTGCAAAAAGGTTAATTCAACTTATTTTATTTAAATGATTTCAGCAAAAGATCCAAAGGCAAATAAAAGTACCTCAAATATTATCCCATCCAAAGCCATTGCATTACTGGCCTCCTCAACAGATCTCATCTCTACAAAAGCAAACTTCTTTTCATGGTTTATGTAGACATTAACAACAGCATCCCCTGAATGAAACATAAAAGGATAAGCAGCTATGGAAGAAACAAGGCAGGCAGTTCAGTCATGTAACGTACAGATATAAAAAACTCAGTATACCTGGACCAGCAGTGTTTCCACCAATTGCAGCCATGACATGGCTGAAGAAGGTCGCAACGGACTGTTATATATTAAGGGTCAGTACAGGATTTATTTCCAAGCATAACAACAAATAATGATGCAATAGTGGAGTGTAAAACCTGTTCATTAGCTGTAGGAGAAAGCCCCCCAACATAGACCCGACGAGCATGCCTGGTAGCCTGAAATCACAAGATAAAGTCCATAAATTTCTGCAATATAAGAAAATATTTTATAAAAAAGATATAGGCTACAATGCGTGCATAATCCTTCCGACCTGCTGAGTCATTGCCTGAACTGGCATAAGAGGGAGAGCACCAAAAGGCTGCAGCAAACCAAAATTAAACAGTGTTACAGCACAAACAGCAAGCTAAAAATTATCAGATGCATGAGAGAAATATATACCTGACCGGTTGCAAGAGGAAACATGTTTGGAAACACTCCAGGTAAGGTTGGGTTAGTCCCAGGAATCTGGCCTGAAAGGAAATTCAGATTTAATATGAGGATATAATTTATAAATCAAAGTCATATTTCTACAGCAGTTGATTTAGCATAAGGACTTGTATCCCCCATTTGCTGTAGAAAATCCAAACCTCGCATGATTGTAGAGATAGAAAAAAAAAATTACCAAATGCAAGTTCTGGAGGAAATATTTAGCAAAACTATCAAAACAGGCAATAGTTGCCAGTTTGAGACGTACAATACCATCAAAACTGGTGCATCGATTCCTCCTTGTATATAAAAGCTACAGAAGTCGGCTCACGCCATTGCCTTCTTACAACAAAGACAGACATAGAAACAAACAAAACAAACACCAAACACAAGACAAAAACCAAAAACTTTCTCAGTTTCAGAATTATTTAACCAAGTAAAAAATTAAATAATATTATAGCCCTTCCAAAAGATCACTGTTTAAAGGCGATATACACAAGACAGAAGAAAAAATACAGCTTACCAAAACCACATCAGTATTTTGACACGAACTTTCCGCACTAAATCATCCAAAAGCAAAATAGCAGTTAACGAAGTATAACAATATTAATTTATTCGGAAAGGCATATGTACCTGCAGCAGCAGCCGCTGCAGCACCAGCAGCTAACATTGCTGAAGCTGGAGGGGCCATGTCAAAACCACTAATTCTTTTGCTGCAAAATAAAATTATGTTAGGACACCAGGAACTAGAATATATAGATGACACCATCTTGTTTTCACTAATGATCAAGTTCTTTTACGATCTACCTCTTTGAGCGTGAGCGAGAGCGAGATCTTGACTTTGATCTGTGTTCAGATCTACCCCTCGAACGGGACCGGCGCCTATTCTTGTCCTCCCTCTCTCTCTCATAGTCTCTTCTTCTATAAATAACATTGCAACAAATATAACTCGTTAGCAAGTAATCATCGCTAACAAGAAGAAAAGAATGTCTGAAATGATTAATATTATATCTGAAATTACCTGCCGTAGTCTCGACTCCTGAAATGATCATCATCATCCCTATCCCTTCCCCTATCCCTCCTCTCACTACGATCCCTATGACGATCTCTATGATAACGGTCCCTATCACGATCGTTTTCTCGGTCCCTATCCCTATCCCTACGGCGATCACGATCCTTTTCCCTTTCCTTGTCACGTACTTTCTCTCTCTCCTTTTCCCTACTTCTAGAGGACTCTCTCTCATAATCCTGAGATCCATGCTGCAAATTGTTAAAGTAGCATTTAAGTTCTATCACTAGAAGACCAAATGCAAAGCACAAACATAAAACTCACATTCAAGAAAATTATTTTGCAGGAAAAAAAAATACTTTTCTCACAATAAAGAATAAACCCAGTCAGCTAGACCTCATTTATTTACTCACTCCTAGCTTAGAACAAAACTAAGTACTAAAAATTTGGCTCCACGGTTTTTCCTTTTAATCAAAATTCAATTCAGTAGAATTGACTAATATAATTCATGTTTCCATAATCAATTCGATCAAAAAGACTTCTTCTCAAACTAGCCATATTCTGTAAGACAAAATATAATTCAACACCTAAACATGTATGCATACTCAAGATTTAAAATCAGTGTGAACTTAAACAAAAAATAGTTGATAAGATTAAAAAAAAAAGGGACATGAGCATTTGGCTCAATGGTATCTGCGTGTATCCCCTGCTCAAAAAAAGGGGTTCTAAACCCCTATCTTACTCAGACTTGAGTGTGAGTTTTGGATAGGGGTATGTTCAATTTTTAAGTCTTCCATGTATTTGGAGGGTAATATCCTTTACCATATCCAAATATGTGTCGGACACGGCGGCCAGACCTGGATAGTTCAAGAAAAATTAAGTCGGAGCAACATAGCTAAACCCCCCTTCCCCTTGTAAGAGACTCATATTGTGTAACCTTTGCTCCGAAAAAATATAACTCATTTTCTAATTTTTAGTGTAGAACAAAACTAAGTACTACAAGTAACTGAATAGGCTATTTGTCAAACTAGCCAATTTTCGAAATATAACCTAATTTAAAGAAAAAATTGTACCATAAACAGATGGACAAGCTCACATCAAGACCCAATAATAAAAATTTTAGGGCTCCAGTACCTTGCTGCGATTTTCTATTTGTTTCTTCAAAAGTTTAGAAGCGAAAAGCCAATGATATAAAGTAAAATCATAAAGAGTTTAAAATAAACCAAAGACTGACGTAACACTATTTCTAAGGTAAAATTATACATTTTTTGTTCTAATTCTTCAACTGTATAATATATTTAGCCAATAGCAATTTTTTTCTTTGGGCTTTCGCTAAAACCATCAACCAAACAATACCTTAGAATATTTAACAGTAAAAATCAAAAAAAAAAAGAACTAACAAAAATTTCTTCAAAATTCTTGCAAACAAAAAATTAAAAACAAAAATCGATTAAAATGCAAATAAAGAGGAAATTAAGCTCAAAATTTAAGCGATCTAACCTGAGACTTAGAATCGGTTTGGTCATCAGAACGAGGCTGAGGAGAAGAACCTCCGCCGTAACTGTTTTCGAGGTTGTCACCGTTTCCTTGATACCGCCCTTCTTCGTAATCAGTCATTTTTTTTTTCTTTTACAAAACTTCTTTGCTTTTCAAGCTTTTTCTGCTAATTTGAAAACTTGGAAATCTGAATCGCGAAAATCCCAAATCCCTAGCTTGATTTGTCGGCTGGAAAACGAAGAAGAAGAAACAGTAGCTGTAGCCCACGGGAATTTTATTAGGGCAATTTTTTATTTTATTTCCAAATTGGACGAGGGCGAGGGGCCCACAATCTAATTTCATTCTTCATAAAAATAAATAAATTAAAAACACTTCACAATTAACTTAAATTATAAATAATGTATTATCATATATTTACAAGTCGAATCGAGTATGATTATAATAATAGTAAAATATTATTTTTATATTAATATTTTTATATATAATTAATTTTAAATAAATTTTATATTATTAAATAATAATTTAAAATAGATCTGATGAATTTTTAAAATTTTATTTAAGGTTCAGCTCGTACAGATTAAATAAACAGTCTAATTTTAGATAAGTTTAAAACTCACAATGTAAGCCGGTGAAAACATGTATTTTGAAAAAAAAAATTATGTAATTTTTTAAGGAGACATTAATAATATTTTTAATTAAAACATTTTTAATAAAATTATACAAATATATCCAATTTTTATTATTTAATAAGGTTTTTAAGTATTTAATTCTAGCTATCAAACTTTGATAATCTTAATTATAAAAAAAATTAAATAAATTTTTTAAAAGATAAATTTTTTTATAAAATATTATATAAAATAATTAAAAGACATAATTATCAATTTAATAATTAAATTATCGATTCTTAATGGTTTAATTTGGATTTAAATGATTGATAAAAAAATTGAATTTAAATGCATACTAATCCGATCGTCAATTACTAATTAATGGTTTAATTTGGATCTAAATCAGGAATGATCATCGCATCATTGATTCAATCAATTTGGTGGATGAATCGATCTTGATAACTGTGATTGTATAATATTTAGTAAAGTTTTCAATATTTAGTTTTATTAAAAATTTGATGCACTCACAACAGTGGGTAAAAAAAAATTAAATTTTTTTTGGAAGAAATATAAATCAATTAAATAACATGCGCCGAGAACCTCTTAACTTAGTGGGTTAGGTTTTAGTTTTACTTGGTAAGGTGAAAAAAAATTTTAAAAAGTAAAATATTATAAAAAGAGAAAAATAAAAAAAAAATATATTTGTTCTTTTCATAAGTATACTTGATAGGAAAGATATAAAAGTGAAAAGAAAAAAATAATTTTCTTTTCTCTTATTGCTTAGTATGATTGAAAAATGAGAAGACAAAAATAAAAATTATATTGTTTTACTATTGTACCCCTTAAAAGCTAAGATAAAAAATAAAATATAAAAAAATATAGGTAATCTTGTAAATATACACACTTGATACACATTACTCTTATTTTTGTCTAATTTAAAGTGATTTATTTTTGTTAATAGGTGTAGAAAATGATAATCTTTTCAAATATTTTCCTTTCAATTTTCTTTCCAATCAAACACGCTTAAAATTTATTTTTCTTTTACTTTTTCACCTTCTTCTATCCGTCTTATCTTTTTTCACTTAACCAAACATATCTAAAAGATTGATATTTTCTTTTAAATAAAAGATAAAAGTTTTTCTCAAGTAAAAAGGTGGATAATTAAAATGAGTTTTTTTAAGTAAAAAA
>JBBYHM010000018.1:391137-417600 GCA_038381775.1 Adansonia rubrostipa | reverse complement strand
TTTCATCCATGTTGAAAGGCTAAACATGTTGATAATGATATAGTTTCTATATATTTGTTGTTATTCTTTGTTTTTTTTTTTAGTTGTGCCTTGATTTTTTTTATATACATTTTTGTTGTTGTTATGATTTTGATTTTGATTTTAATTTTGTTATGTAGATGTGTTCATGATGTTCTTTTCTTGAAGTTTGTATGATAATATATTGTGAAATACTCTTTTCATATTTATTTTTGTGATTTTATTTTTATTTAAACTTGGTAGTAATTATTTATGTTCATTTTCATTATATATCAAGACATGCTTAGACGTTATGTTTCTTGGTTTGGCTAAATATGGTAGATGGTTTTGATGATGATTTTGAGCCTATTTCGTGATAATGTTATACTTTTTTAGGTTATTTTGCAATATTAATAAACATAGGTATTAAATTTCAAAATGTGTAAAAAACGAAAAAAAATTTAGACTTTTTTTTTGGGCTTGATCGAAAGTTTTATAAGCCATGAAAAAATTGATTCATGTGTTTCTAAACATGTTTTAGATATTTTTCACACTTCAGGGATCATTTTATAGTTTTGTAAAGTTTAGGGACTAGTGTGCAAAATAGAAAATTTTTATTTATGGTCAAAGGTGTTTGATCGAATCTTCATAGGAATGTTTTCCATGGTTCACATGCTGATTTTTACATGATTAATCATATTTTGTGATGATTTATTATGTTTTTTTATGTAGGGACTTAAATATAATTTTACAAAGTTTAAAGGTCATTTTGTAAATTCTAGAATTATACTCCTTTTTAAGGGCAGAGTGTTTGGCAAATCTTTTTTGATATACTGGCTGCATTTTCATGCATAATTTTATATGATTCTTATAATTTTTATATTATTTTATTATGTAGGAACTAAAGTGAAAATTTAGAAAAATGTAGGGACTAAATAGCAAATTTTCAATTTAGGGGGCAAAATTGATATTTTACCAATTTTAAAGATTCCTATTATTTTTATGGCCTTCCGTAGGGATATAAAAATTTTCAAAACTTTTTGTATTTGTTCGGTTTTCTGAAGAATACGGAATGTAATTTTTTAAAAACCTAAGGGCATTTTGGTAATTTTGCTGATTAAGACTCTTTTACGCTAAAGGTGAGCATTTTAGGACTCTGTTAGCCTCTTAAGGTCATTTTACTATCCACTAAAGGTACCAGGATACTTTCATGTCAAAGGTATACCCTAGGGGCATTTTCATAATTTTTCTCACCAAGATGCTTTTATGGTAAAGGTGCACGTTTAAGATTCTTTTAGCCTCTTAAGGTCATTTTAAGGTCCATTAGGGTTATTGGGGTATTTTCATGTCAAAGGTATACCCTAGGCGCATTTTGGTCATTTTGCTCACCGGGTTGCTTTTATGTCGAAGGTGAATTTTTAGGATTGGCTTAGACTACCAAGACCATTTTAAGGTCCATTAAGGTTACCAGGCTACTTTCATGTCGAAGGTATACCCTAGAGGTATTTTGGTCATTTTACTCATCGGGATGCTTTTATGCCGAAGGTGAATTTTTAGGATTGGTTTAACCTACTGAGATATTTTAAGGTCCATTAGGGTTACTGGGGTACTTTCATGTCGAAGGTATGCCCTAGGGGCATTTTGATCATTTTATCCACCGGGATGCTTTTACGTCAAAGGTGAATTTTAAGGATTAATTTAACCTATCAAGATCATTTTAAGGTCCATTAGGGCTGCCGGGGTACTTTCATGTCGAAGGTATGCCCTAGGGGTATTTAGGTCATTTTGCTCACCATGATGCTTTTACGCCGAAGGTGAATTTTTAGGATTGGTTTAACCTATCGGGATCATTTTAAGGTCCATTAGGGCTACCGGGTACTTTCATGTCGAAGGTATGCCATAGGGGCATTTTGGTCATTTTACGCATCGGGATGCTTTTACGATTGAGGTGAATTTTTTAGGATTGGTTTACCCTTCCCAAAATCATTTTAAGGCCCATTAGAGTTATCGGGATACTTTCATGTCGAAGGTATACACTAAGGATATTTTTGTAACTATGTATTTGAATCATATCTTATGTGAATGCTAGGATACTTTCACATCGAAAGTACATGTTAAGAACATGTCCATCATATTATGTCATCCTTAGGTCATAGAATTCGTACCTTTTTTATAATAAAATTATTTTTATAAATAAGGCAATGTCTCCTAATTAAAATGATATGTAGGATTCTTACCAGTATATGTGAGGAATTCTATGGAGTATTTTAATAGCAAGATAACCTTTTCAAATAAGAAATCAAAATTTTTCAGTTTTAAAATAGAATAAAACCTTTCATATTCCGTATGGTTCTCCTACAGATATGATTGAGAATTCATGCCCATCTGGTTCCCCGAGAGTGTACGACTAATTTTGCGATTTCTAGAAACATTAAAACCCGACTTTCTCGAAATAATAAAATTTCATAATGAAATACTATGAGAATTATAATTAAACATCCAATGTTGAAACAGAATAAAACTTAAAATTTAAGTTAACACATAATTAATAAGGTACCGATATTCAGGCATCACGAGAGGGTCGATCTTTACTTGTGATTGTAACTGACTCTCGGACCCTTTTATATGATCTTTGGTATGATCACGGCTTTGGAATTTGTATTCTAGGGTTTCGTAACCCTCGAAATACAAACTCTGATGGGTGACCAATCTCACCTAGCCCAAATAGATTGGTGGTGACTCCAAATAAATAGTCATTTCGTAATGACTATTTAAGGTTAAGTCGAGTAAGCGATTCATCTCGATCGCCCAGTCCCCAAAAATAAAAAGATATCAATACTGAGATGGCCTATACAGATAAGAAAATATAAAATAATAATAAATTTAATAAATATAGGAGCGAATACCATTTAAGTCAGGCTTGGTTAGGATTCGTATCTAGACCACGTTGCGACACATGCTAATAAAATTTAATCAGAATTAAACAAATGTAGCAAAATTAAATAGAGAAACACTCAGATTTCCTCAAGATCTTACGAAAGGATATACATGTGATCTAATTGCAATTTAAAACATAGATCCGATAGAACCATAGTTGCATAGAGATTCATAGCTTTAAACATGTCGATCCCTATACGAACACATCATGTGTTGATTAACATAATCTCTTCTTAAGGTCGAAAGCAGTCCAAGTGTTTTGCTTCTAATGATGATCCACATAGATGTCTATTATAACCTTAATGAGATTGATGGTTCTTCAATGCTAGTCAAAAGGCTTCTCAAGCCTCAATCAAAAGGTATACAACTAATAGGTACAGGTCTGATGTGACTCAGGGATGGTTCCTTTACCTACTGCACCAAAGAGGAGGATAAATAGCTCCATAGAAAAGTAGCTATTTTTCATAGATGCTAATAAATAGATCCAAAAATCATAATTCTTGATTTTGGTTGATTCTTTTAATATAAAAAACATATTTTTTATCCTTAGTTGTGATTAAAAGCACTTTCTGACAACCTGGAATGCAAATTGGTATAATTAGGCTAATGAAAGTAAGGATTTCAGAATTTAGCCAATTTAACACTTTGTCAAAAACCAATCTCTTAATGCAAGAAAACTATTTTTCTACTTTTTTAGTGTCATGAACGATTCAAAAACATTCAGAAAGAGCAATATTGTGCAAAAAGAGCTTAAAAAAGCAAAGCATTGTACCAAACCCCTTAGAGAAGTCTAGAGTTGGCGCCTAAAGTTTCTTTTCCTCTCTTATCAGCTAAAGAGCCTTAATAATGTATTTAAATACACCCTAGCTAGGTTTGGCTTGACTATTGTGTCAATTGAGCCTATTACTAGTATACCTAAATGGTGGCCCCACTTAGAAGTGGTTTTTGGAGCCTAATTAAAAATATTTTAAATAACTTGTCCAAGATTGGTCCTTAATAGTAACCTATTAAAACTTTAGCCCAATAGCACACTAAGGATAGTTATTCCATTCGCCCAGTCCATTAGTAAGCCCAATTTAGAGTAGTTCATAATTAAACTCTCTTGACTTGATAATTAGGCCTTTTAGCCTAACTCTTTAATTTACATGTTAGATAATTAAATTCATAATTTAATTTTCTAACCTAAGTAAAACAATTTTTACTTCATCCAAATAATATTAAATATTTATCAAATAATTATTTAATTTTTCAAATATAATTATTTGGCTTTTTTAATATTATCCCTAAAACTTTGTCTATAAATGACATTATCTTGATAAGCCATTCTTATCTTTATTGCCATATTAAGACATCTCTAACTAGATTTCATAAATATATCTTAACTGTAACTTATTCAATTAATTCCTCCTTATTCTACCTTTTTTAATTAATTCATATTTAATTAAATCCTTATTTTAATCCAATAGATCATCTTATTGTGTGTGACCTATTAGGCTTTTATCATAATAGCAATAAATATAATTACCCAATTAAGTGTGTTTATATTTTTCTCTAGCAAGGCATTATTGCCACCCAACATAGAAACCTTACAATAACTAGCCTCTCAATGTCCTTCAGTACTTTCACAAGATATCCTGGAAAGACCATGAGTAGGGGTAGTATCTATTCATCTATGAATCCATATTAGTTCCTACAGCTTTTGGTTAAACTCATGAATTCAGAGAAATAGTTTCTCCTAAATTCATCATGGTTGGCCAACAACTTTATTAAGTTAGCCAAAGCCAAGATCAAATGGGATATGTCTCCAATGTTACTTGGAGTGGTAAATCCTCTCTGGATCATTCATCCGCCATCGTATGGTTCATGCCATACCTAAAACCACCCTAACAAAAGCATCAATCTATTGTGGACCTAATCATGATGGAATCAAAGCATGACTCTCTCTATACAAGATGACCTAGTATCATAAGTCTGAGGACTAATGGACACGATTGGCACATGAAAACATATTCCATAGAAACTTGAGTGACTTCTACCAAATGGAGTTCTCACATGGACCATGTTCAATGAAATTATTTCCATAAAACAAGCACCTATATGCAATCCCCAAGTATCTCTATACTTTAACATCTATAAGATCAAAGAGTTGTATGCATCAAATGTTTGAAGGTTTGCATATGCTAGCCTTTGTGCATTGTCAATGCCTTATCTTGACAATACAACAACTAAGAACATTTTTAGAAGCATGTCTTTGATGCATAAGGATCTTATCATTATAACATATTACTAACTTTGCAAGGCCATTGTGTTTCATGGGCTTCATCCAATTAGTATTTGCATCAGTGTCAGTCATGCCATTAACATAAAGGAAAACCTTGAATCACTAACTAAATTAATGGGTTCACATTATTAACTATTATATGCCTCATCCAATTTGATTGGCTCTATGTAATACTAACAAGGTAATGAATGAATATATTATATTTAATTCAACAAATTATTAACCCAAATATTTATGTACTTGTAATTTTGAATAGGTAACTATTGTTTCATTGATGTTGGAATTATCTTAAGATTCATATTGATTGCACTATATAAAGGAGTGCTCTGCCATTTGAAAAAATATTAACATAAGCGACCATAAAATACTTAAAAATTATTTAATATTAGGCAAGCATCTCTTTGCAGTGCAATTGAAAGAGCATTTGATGTTTTGAAAAGAAAATTCCCCATTATAGTAAGGGCAAATATGTCAACATACAAAGTTCAAACTGAAAATATCATTTGATGTTTTGAAAAGAAAATTTCCTATTATAATAGGTTCAAATACACCGACATACAAAATTCAAACTAAAAAATAAAATAATTTTAGCATGTTGTATTCTTACGAAATTATCTCATGACTGTAGATCTTAATGATGCTTTTATTTATGAAGTTGATTATGAAAGATCTTAAGTTTATTAACAAGCGTATCGTGTTTCTAAAAATGAAAGAGAAGATGCTACTTAATAAAAATTGAAAGATTCAATAGCCAATGCCATATGGATAGATTCTAGAAATTGAATGGTTATCATTATTTTTGGATTTTCCTTAATTTCTATTTACTTTATTTAAGAGATTTAATGTTTTTATTTGATTAATCAAATGTTCTTATCTCATTTGAACAATTAAACATTATTTTACAATGATTATATTTATTTTTTATTATAACTTTTTGCATGTTTCTTTGTGAATATGTGGATTTAACTACAGCAAGGAAAAATGTTGTTAACGGTTATAAAAGGGACCAAGTGACAATTAAGGATGATGTTTTGACTTGACATCAATAATGGATAATGCTCCTATTAATGCTTTTTTGCATCAATATAATATGGGGGACATAGTAAACAGAACTTTCATAAAACATGCTTAAGATAATAGTCACTAGGTAATGGAAAAATTTATAGTAAATGCCCTAGAGCCAATCAACTTGGATAAGGCATATAACTAAATGCAAACCTATCACTTAATCAAGTGATACAAGGTTTTCCTTCATGTCAGTAGTATAATTTATAACCATAAACTACTAATTGGATAAAGCTCATGGAACTCATTTGGCCTTGCAAAGGAATTATAGTTGTAGATACCTAATTTTATCTAGGCATTTTTTTTCATAGAGTTAAAAGAGAGTTAAACAACCACCCTAGTAGAGGTCTACTTCTTCCAAGCAAAATGGTTTTTTAAGTCATGCCCAAATGATTGCATATGCATGTGATAGAAAATCATCATTTTGGGGGTCATAGAGAATAAATCTTGGATAAAAAATGAATATCAAGGTAAAAAAATTAGTTTTTGTTAGCTCAAAATAATGATTGAACCAAGAAGGGTGAATTGGTTCTTTTATAAATTTGATCACAAATTTACCTTTCATGAAAAATTGAAATAAATTGAAAGTAGAAAAAAGTTAAGGGTAAGAGAAAAAAACAATCAATATATAAAGGTTCATTCAGTGAACTCAAAGCCTACATCCTCTTTTCTTGGCATTTTCTTGCCAAGGTGATTCCCACAATTCACTAATAAAATTGTTACCTTTGAGGTTAAGATATAATCTTACAGCTCTATCTTTTGAGGCTAAGATAGAACCTTTCAATCCCCTTAAGAATTTTACCCAAATTCTTAAGTGTTTTCATTCAATTTTCAGATAGCCATTTTGTGATATAAACGAAGTGTTTGGAAAAAACTAGAACCTCTAGTAGGTGGGTGTTTACTAGAATTTGAATACAATATGGATGAGATACAAATAAACATGAAAGAGTACAAATTGAATATAAGAAGATTGAAGATTTTAAGCTTTTAATGTTCAATGCTTGATTAATCTTGGTATCTCTTTTTACTTCAGCTATTGGAAACCTCTATTTATAGCTTGGAATTGATTTATAGACATTGGGCATTAGTAAGGCTGGTGCAAAGCCATTGTAGCCTTCATAAATGCTTTTTTTGCTTTAGACCTACATTGTTGTATCAATACAATACTAAGAGTATCGATACATGAATTAAAAATGTGACATTACAAATTGTTATACTAATACATTAAGGTTGAGTATCATACTCATTATGTTGTATTGATATAGAGCCATTTGTATCGATACATTCGAGGGTTTCAGCCAAAACTTAGCTATTGCCAAGCAATATATCGGTACTGATAGGGTGAGTATTGACACTCATTATATTATATCAGTACACGGTGATGTGTATTAATGTATTCGAAGGTTTTAAGCATAGTATCGATTCTTTGATGCATTGTGTCAATACATTAATTGAGAAACCTTTGTAAAATGATTTTTCTTGGCTTGAATTTGACATATGCAAAAATATAAATATGCATTTGGAACATATATTTTTGAGAAAATAGGAGGTTTAAATTAACTTAGTATTTTGAAAAAAAAATCCATTTAATTTAAGGAAAATACTAAGTTAGAAATAATTAAGCACAAGTTAATTTAGCTTAGGTTATTGTTATATCAAAACAAAGATTAATTCAAAGCCAAGAAAGTTAACAATCTATCTCTTTTTTATATAAGAAAACTTAAGATAAATTTACCTATTAATAAGTCTCCCTAAATTATTTAGATATTTACAATGAAAACTCTCCTTCAATAAAAGCAATGCTTTTAAAAGTTTTAAATTGAGAAAATGGAGTCCTTTAAAGCTACAATGTTTAAATCCACAATATTGCCCATGATCTTCATAAATCAAGCTATAACATGTGAGCCTATAAAGGTGTTTAATATCAACATGTTATTTGGTACTAACAACATTCAGCATTTTCAAGTTCTTAGCAATATCATCATTGTAATCAAGTTCATAATAATATCATCATATCATTAGATGTAAAAACATATTTGGCAAATTTATAGCATTTTCCCCCCCCTTTTTGTTATATAAAAACACAACAAAGATTAATGCAAAGCAATGGAGAGAGTTCAATCATAATATGCACAAGCAAAGATAATTCATTAAGAATAAGGTGCTAATATCTCCAATAAAATGTTCACAATATGCTCAATGAAATAAAAAGATTTTGAAAAAAAAACGTTAAGTCCTAAAAACTTATAAGTAGTCTTAAAATGATCATAATATGAGTAAGCATCATTTGCTAAAAGATCCTTGGTAGGTGGAGAAATAGGCGGAGAAGCTTGAAGAATGGCAATCGAGAAGATATGAAACTGCTTGTCAATGCTTACTGATTACACTCGAGATTAGAAAGGCAAATGTCGACAGAATTGAAATGTCATTCCTATGCATTAAGAAGGCCCATAATGGAATCATACATAGTTTGGACATCCACAGGCATGGATGATGAAGTGTCAAAAGTTAGGGGTGGAAGACACATCTTGTTTCATATCATCACCATCATGATCATCGAGATCGAAAGCATGAAATTACGCAAGTGGTGAAGTTGGTTATCAACGAGCCATGGAAACAAAATCAGCCCGTTGAATGTCATAACTAGTGAGCCTTATGAATTTTCATCCAATATAGCGATATGGAGATAACATGATCCCAAGGTCTTAAGCAAGACCAAGACCTTGAATTTTGAGGTAGTGGCTCAAGGCCATGCCATATAGGAGGCTATGACAATAGCAAACACAAAAGAAAATATTGACAAAGATAAGGTAAGCAAGGTTTGGATGAGTGCTGGTTTGAATCATATGTAGCCATTAATAGTCAGAGTCACTAATTAAAGTGTGTTTAGTGCCATAAGGATGAAGCACATGAAGGGGATGACCAATAGAAAGAAGAAGGGTGCCTTTATTATTTGAAGTGTGCATGGCGGTTAGGTGCTAGACTTTCATGGGTTATACCTTCGTTCGGAAAACCAAATGCAGTTGCAAGGGAAGCACAGTTGACCATAAGATCTTATCCTAAAAAATAGGATCAAATAGCAATGACACAGTCATGATCATCAATAATAAGAGAAGCGTTGCTAAAGAATGTCGGAATAAGTCTTTTGCAAACTGAAACATAAAGAGAAAGAAATTTAGGCTATTCGACGACATCAAAAGTTTTAAGGTAAAGATAAGCAATAGATTAAAAAAAAAGAAAGTCAATAACTTGAGATTATTGGATAGACATGCGAGCATAGATGGTATTAAATCATTCACGAGTCCATGCATCTTAAAACTATGAGTCAAAAAATGATTAATTTTGGGTAAAAGGTGGTTGACAAGCAAAAAAAGTATAATCATGGGTGACAGGACCTCAACGATGTGTGATTTGTTTGGTTTTAGGAGGCATGGTAGTAGGTTAAAGTGGTTAGGGAATTTTATCGATCATGTAGTGATAGTCAAAATCATAAAGTGGTTTAGACGACCAAAAGATAAGACAAATGTTGACAAAATGGTTTAAATGATTTCGAAGGAATCAGATGAAGCGGGAGCAAGTTTGGATAAAGTTTACAAGAGTGGTGTAAAATGCCTAAGGGAGTAAGGTAGGTAGATAGTGCTACGAGCAAGTTGACTAGGCAAGATGTGCTGCTGTGGAGTGGTTGTTTAAGGAATTTGATTGAACAGTGGGGGTTAGGTGGCATAATATCGACTAAAAGAGAATCGGGATCCTCAACCCCAGAAGGATCTAGATCAGTTGGCAGGAGTGGAATTCTTAGTTAGGTTAGGAGCTGGAGCTACAGTATTTATTTTGGAGTTCTGTGGCAATCTCCCAAAACTCAGCTTCGATAAAGGCTAAATCTCTAACTTCAAGTAGCTGAAATGTGGGGGACTCCTCTGCTAGATTAATTGGAAGACAGGGAATAAAGCTATAGGGATTGGATTTTTGGGTAATCGACTACAAGGTTCCTCAAAATGTTTTAATAGCAATATGGAGTATTTTTGGAGCGAATTTTTAATCTTAACACAACAAGCACAGTGGGGAAGGATTGGGAATGAAAGGACACTCAAAATTTTGGACAAAATTTAGACGAATTTAAAGGATTTTAAAAAGGAAATGGTTAGGGTTTAAGTAAAGGAAATTTTTTAATTTTAGTGGTTTTAGGTGCTAATAGAGTGAATGTTGGAAATAGAATGGTGAATTTTATGATAAATAACTATTTTCGATCAAGGTTTATAAGAAAAGATAAAAATTAGATGAAATCTGTAATTGAAAAGTGATTAGGTTAAGGGAAATTAAGTGAACAGCGGCTTGAGCTCGATGAAAATGAAGTTGTACGTGCAAGGATATGCAAAATGAAAAGTTGGTATTGATATAAACTAGACAGTATTGCTACACTATATTGATACTTAGAGTCAGGTACCTTTACAAATAATAATTATGGGTTTTACGTCGAAACCATGAACTTAGTCTCAAGACAATAAATGGTTCTTGGCTTGTGTCGATACAAACTGAGTAGTACCGATAAACTGTATCGATACATAGAGTTAGTTATTGATACATGAACAATTCTAGGTTCAATATCAATACCATGAACTAGGCCTCCAGACTGGAAATGATTTTTTACTTATATCGATACATATAGCTTAGTATTGTTTCATTTCTACTTATATGGTATCAATTTAAACATATTTTTTACCTAATATCTCATTGAAAAATGTTGCAAATGTAAATTCAAACAAAGTTTTGATATCAAAATTATTTTGCATGATCAACAAATGAAATTCAACCTTAAATCAAAATCATTCAATCATTAAAAGTCATACAAGATCACATCACTTATAAACAAGTAGGTATGTAAGGCTAGCTTTTCTAACCAAGCAATGTAAGCATAGTTTAAACAATATTGAGGCAATGTATCATAATTTTATCAACTCAAAAATTTAGGGTGTATTCATTGAACCAAAATTCTCTTCTAATTATGCAAAATCTATCATTGTCAAGTGGTTTAATGAATATATCAGCTAGCTGATGCAAGGTATCAACGAATTCAAGTATTATATCTCCTTTTGCACATGATCTCTAATAAAGCAATGTCAAATCTCTATGTGCTTAGTACTAGAGTGTTGAATTAGGTTTTAGTGAAACAAATGGCATTAGTGTTGTCACATTTAATGGGAATATGCTCCAATCATCCATTTATTGTTTTATCCATAAGATTTAGGCACAACAACTTTCTACGGATATATACTCCACTTTGATTGTGGAGAAAGCAATTCTATTTTGTTTTTTTTAGAACCATGATATGAGCATATTTCTAAGAAATTTACAAATACTACAAGTGTTTTTCCTATCAATTTTATATCCATCAAAATCCACATTGGAATAGGCATGTAAGGCAAGAAATAATTCTTTTGGGTACCATAAGCCTAGAATATAAATGTCTCTAAGATATCTAAAGATTTTTTTTTACAGCAACTAAATGTGACTCCCTAGGTGATAATTGATATCTAGCACTTAGGCATACACTAAACATTATATCACGTCTACTTGTGGTAAGATATAACAATGAGCCTATCATAGACCTATAAAGTTTCCTTTATCCTTCCCAAGCTTTGTTGAAGTACTAATAAGTGTGGAGCAAGACTTTGCTTCATCTGTCTTAAACCTCTTAAGTAACTTATTTGTATACTTTGCTTGATTAATGAAGATGTCATCTTTTGTTTGCTTGGCTTGTAGTCCCAAAAGGAATGTTAATGCTCCTATCATATCATCTCAAATTCACCTTCAATTATCTTAGAAAATTCTTGACAATGAGATTCATTAGTAACACCAAAAATAATATCATCAACATAAACTTGAATTACTAAAATGTCCTTGCCTTTGACTTTTATAAAAGGAGTTTTGTCAACGTTGCCTCCGTTAAACCCTTTTTCAATTAAAAATTTTGAAAGCTTTTCATACCATTCTTTAAAAGCTTGCTTTAAACTGTATAAGGGTTTTGAAAGTTTAAAAATGTGAATAGGATAATAAGGATTTTCAAAACCAAAAGGTTGCTTAGCATAAACTTCCTCATTAATAAAACCATTTAAAAATGCATTTTTGACATCCATTTGAAATAACTTGAAATTATTAAAACATGCAAAGGTTAATAGTATTCTAATAGCATCTAATCTAGCTATAAGAATGTAAGTCTCATCAAAATGAATTCTTTCTTCTTGACTATATCCCTTAGCTACTAATCTAGCTTTATTTCTAACTATGGTTCCATGCTCATCGAGTTTGTCCTTAAAGACCCATTTAATACCTACAATGGGATAATCACTAGGTTTTTTCACTACATCCCAAACGTTACTCATTTCAAATTGCTTTAATGCTTCTTGCATGGCCATGATCCAACTATTATCTTTTAGGGCCTTATCTAAATTCTTAGGTTTAATTTGAGAAAGAAAGGCTACATAATTACATGTATTTCTAAGAAATATTCTAGTTTTTACCCTTTGATTGGGTTCACCAATTATCCCACCAAATATTCTAGTTAACTCTCTAGGATGATTTTTCTCTCTTTCAACTTGAGTTAGCTTATGTAGTTTATCTTCTTTTAGAGCTTCTTGATCTTGAGTTGTTTGTTCTTGCTCTTTATGTGATGCTTTAACTTGATTTTCTTGGTAAATCTCTACATCATCACTATCAAGAAACACATTTCTTAAGGTTGAGTTAGCTTCATCAAATATAACATGCATGGACTCTTCAACACCTAAAGTTCTTTTATTAAACACTCTATAAGCTTTGGAATTTATATAATGGCAAGAAATATTCCTTAATCACTTTTTGCATCAAATTTACTAAGATTATCCTTTTCATTATTTAACATAAAATATTTGCATATAAAAGTTGAATAGCTAATGTTAAGCCTTCTTCCCTTAAAAAGTTCATATAGAGTTTTTTTGTTTTTAAATTGGCCTAACCATAGCTCTGTTTATTATGTAGCAAGAAGTGTTAATGGCTTTAGCCTAAAAACACCTTAGTAAATTATTTTCACAAAGCATGGCTCTATCCATTTCTTCCAAGGTTTTATTTTTCCTCTTAACAACTCCATTTTGTTGAGAGGTTCAAAAAGCCAAAAATTATGACTATTACTCAAAACTAAGATTTTCAAATTCTTTTCCATGGCCACTTTTTACACTTAAAATAGAAATAACTTTTTTCATTTTGAAAAATTTTCAAAAACTAATGAATTTTTTAAGGCTCCATCTTTAGAGCTTAAGAAGAGAACTCAAGTAAACTTAGGGTAGTCATCCACAATAACAAATCTATATTATTTACTACCTAAGCTTAATGCCCTAGTAGGACTAAAAGATCAATATGATTAAACTGTAATACTCTAGTAGTTGAAATAATATTAATGAGTTGAATGAAGCTCTCCTATATTTTCCTTGAACATATCTATCACATTATATCATTATCAAATTTTATTTTTGGCAATCCAACAAAAAGGCTTCTCCTAGATAATTTTGAAATTACATTCATACTAGTATGTTCTAATCTTATATGCCTCAACCAAGCCAAGTCATCATTATTAGCAACAAAGCAAACATTTTGAGAAGACAAGTCATCTAAATGCACAATATAAACATTTCCTTCTCTATGTCCTATGAAAATAATTTTATTAGATTTAATATCAGTAACTTGATAGTTCATTGACTTAAAAATAACTTTCATACCTTTATCACATAATTGACTAATATTAAGGAAGTTATGCTTAAGCCCTTTGACAAATAGAATGTTTTCAATGTTAGATGAAGATTTATCAACGGTTCCAATGCCTTCAATTTGTCATTTTGAGTTATCATAAAAAATAACACTTTCATCATGTTTAGGCCTTAGTTCCTTGAATTGACTTTGCAGTCAGGTGTCTTGAGCATCCACTATCAAGGTACCAAGAATTCTTATTTGTTGAATTTGCCTTGAAGCAATGCCTTTCCTCCAGCAAACATAAATCATATTTTGTTTTTAGGTATCGAAGTTTTTTTGGGTCCTTAAGTATTAGTGTTCACAATTCTTGTGCCTTTTGGAATCCATTTTGTTTTAATAGCCTTATCTCGAGATGTGCTAACAGCATGAGGAATCCATACTCTCATAATAAGCTTGCCTCTATTAGTAATAACTTTCAAAGAACAAGCATGAAATGTATGACCAAGTTTATGATATGAATGCATATGCTAGATACATCATATGATTTGTTTTGTTTCATAAAGAAATTCTTAAAGTGGTTTCCTTCTCAATTCCATTATAGTCCAAACCATTTTTATCAAAAAATGCTCTTTGTGTTTCTAGCATATCATTCAATTTTTGTTGTGCCATATAAAACCTTAAGAATGAGTTATGCAAGTTTGTTATTTTCTTAATTAGATCATCAACTTGAACTTGTAGCTCATCTATTTTCTTTTTAAGGTTATTCTTTTTGATGTTCAATGATTCATTCTCTTTTTTAAGTTTAGAAACTATTTTTTTTAGATTTTAAATTCATGGTTTCAAATTCTAATGCTAACTCATCAAATGTATCTTGTAACTCACCAAATGCGTAAAGATTAGCATTAAAAGATACCTTAGGCTCAACAAGAGCCATAAGACATAGGTTGGCCACTTTATTATCATCATTGTCAGATGTGTCACTATTGCTCTAAGTAACCACCATAGCCTTCTTCTTTTGTTTCTTTGGGTTTTGCTTTTTCCATATTGGACATTCAAATTTGATGTATCTCAGTTTCTTTTACTCGTAGCAAATAATATGGCATTTTTCTTGCTTGACTCTCTATTCACCATTTCTCTTCTAGGAGGTCTTCTTGCCTTGTTCATCCATATGAACTTATTGAATCCTTTTGCAAACATGACCATCTCTTTATCTTCCTCAACCTTATCATCATCATCATTATCATTTTGAATGGTTGATTTGAAGGCAACACTTGCCTTCTTTGGCGGCTCTTGACTATGTTTGATCTTCATCTCATAGGTTAGGAGAAAATTTATGAGTTCATCTAAGGAAAGTATGTTAGGATCCTTGGATTCCTTAATTGCTATCACTTTTGCTTTCTAAGACTTGGAAAGACTATTGAGAAGCTTCTTCACCATTTCTTTGTTTGAATAGGTTATTCTAAGTGCCTTCAAGCTATTGATTATGTCATGAACCTATCTGACATTTCTTTGATAGTCTCATTCACCTTCATTTTAAATAATTCATAGTCAAATGTAAGCATACTTATTTGGATTTCTTTACTTATTTCTTGACTTAATTTGTTCTTTATGAGTGGTTACGAACTTATCCCACACTTGTTTGGCATTGCCACAATGTGAGACTTTATTGTACTCACTTAGGCCAAGAGCACAAAATAATGTATGCATGGCCTTAGCATTTAATTGTGCTATCTTAGTATGTTGCTTATCCTATTCATCTTCTTTTTTTGGCATAATAAAGTCTCTAACCCTATTTTTAAGAATGACTAGTCTATTGATAATGATCTTTCATACTTTATAGTCATTGGTTTGGATAAAAAGCCTTATCCTTGCTTTCCAATATGAGTAGTTGTCACCTTTAAAGAGAAGAGGTCTCATGATGTAATGGCCTTCAAGTCCCATAGTGTTTGTATTTGTCTTAAAGGCCATAAGATATACTTCATCTTCACTTAAATCTTAAGCAATATGTTTGCATTTTCCATTCTCTAAGCCATTAAGGATCTTTTCTCAAGGTTATGAAACCTACAATAGAAACCAAAGCTCTTATGCTAATTGTTAGCTCAAAATAATGATTGAACCAAAGGGGTTAATTGGTTCTTTTATAAATTTGCTCACAAATTTACCTTTTATAAAAAATTGAAATAAATTGAAAGCAAAAAAGGAGTCAAGGTTAAGAGAAACAAACAATCAATATATAGAGGTTTGATCCTTAAACTCAGAGCCTAGGTCCTCTCTCCTTGGCAGTTGCTTGCCAAGGTGATTCCTATAATTCATTAATGAAATTGTTGACTTTAAGGTTAAAGTATAACCTTACAACTATATTTTTTAAGGCTTAGATAGAACCTTTCAATGCTTTTAAGAATTATACCCTAAATTCTTAAGTGTTTTCACCCAATTTCACATAACCCTTTTGTGATATAAATGAAGTGCTTGCTTTAAGAATTCAAATAATTAAAACCTCTAGTAGATGGGTGTTGGCTAGAATTTGAGTACAAAATAGATGAGATACAAATAAATTTGAAGGAGAACAAATTGAATACAAAAATATTAAAGATTTTGAGCTTTTGGTGTTCAATGCTTGATTAATCTTGGTATCTTTTCTTTCTTTAACTATTGAAAACCTTTATTTATAGCTTGGAATTGATTTATAGACATCGAGCATTAATGAGGTCAGTGGAGAGTCATTGTAGCCTTCATAAATGCTTGTTTTCATTTAGACCCACATTGTTGTATTGATACAGTACCAAGAGTATCTATACATAAATTAAAATTATGATCGTTGCAAACTATTGTATCAATACCTTAAGGTTGAATATCGACACTTATTATGTTGTATCGATACATTCGAGGGTTTCAGCCAAATCTTAGATACTGCCAAGCAATATGTCGATTCTTATAGGGTGATTATTGATACTCATTATATTGTATCAATACACGATGATGCATTCGAGGGTTTTAAGCATAGTATTGATACTTTGATGCATTGTGTCAATACATCAATTGAAAAACCTTTGTAAAATGACATTTCTTGGCTTAAATTTGACCTTAAAATATCTTAAAAATATTCTAAGTATAAATATACATTTGAAACATATATTTTTGAGAAAATAGGAGGTATAAATTAACTTAATATTTTTTTCAAAATATTTTTCAATTTAATTCAAGGAAAATACTAAATTGGAAACAATTGAGTACAAGTTAATTTAGCTTAGGTTATTGTTATATCAAAACCAAGATTAATTTAAAGCTCATAAAGCTAACAATTTTTAAATTTATTCTTTTGAAATTTTAAAATTTATTTTTGCATACGATGTTATAGTTAAACTTCTAATTTTTAGGGATTTTTTAAGAGCTTTTCATAAAAATTGGCTCATTGATTGTCGTATATTTTTATCGGTACCTCTGCATTATTAACACCAGAAAATTGGTTTCTAACTTTATTCATTTGAAATTTCAAAATTCATTATTGAAGATAAATCATGGTCAAAGTTGCTATTTTTAGGAAATTTTCAAGATTTTTTCGTAAAGATGACAAGTCGACTATCATATATTTTTATTGATACCCTTATAGTATTTACGCAAACACTTACCCCAAAAATCAAAAATATTAAGGAAAAATTTGTATTGGCAATTTATACCACGAGGTGTCAAGTTGTCAAATTTATTTATTAAATTTGAATTTTTCATAATACCACGAGTATCATATTCATGAAATTTTCCTAGTAAAATTTATTTTGGATTTCAGGTTTTTATCTTTATTATTTTCATAAATTAATATTTTGAGTAATGTGTTGAATTTAATTCATTTTTATAAATTTGAATATATTTTTAGAATTTTCTTGGTTCCAAAATACGAACTTTTTCTTATCTATAAAATTTTTTAGAGTTTGAAATTTTAAATATTTTTACATGTTTGAACAAAATAACTTAAATATAGCTTTTTAAAATTCCAATTCATTTTTATTAAATATCAAATTTCTTCCGTAAGCATTTTTCATAAAGTTTTATGAATTTGTAACTTTTAATTGCCTTTTTTTGCACATAAAATTTCTCAAAAATTTATGTTGCAAATTTTTATATGGAAATTTTATTAATTTCATTTGGGCCAAAATTTATTTTTTCCATTTCATACGGTTCAAAACCCATTAATATTTGTAATTGGCCCTGTAAGGCCTTAACCTTCCAACAAGGCCACTATTTCCATTTCTATTTTCTAACAAACCCAACAAGCTTATTTTGATTAAATTTTTAATTAAATTTAATATGTGAAATTTTATTTTTTGAACATATAATTTTTAATTTGTTACAATTTAATCCATATAATTTGTTTTTATCCAAATTAGATTTTTTTTCTCATCTAAAAAGAAGAAAAAAAATATTAATTTAACTTTATCAAAAAAATGGAAAAAATTAAAAAAAAGCAATAAAAATCAAAAAATGAAAAAAAAAAAAAGAGAGAGAGATGGCCATTCAACCAAGGCATTTTTTCCAACCTTTGGCCAAATCCAGGGAAGATGTTTCAAGACAAGGAGAATGCTTCCATTGCAAAAATCACTAAAAAAACATAGAAATTTCAAGCTTTTCGAGCTTGTAAGGTAGATTTACTTAGAAAACTCTTGATTTTTGCTTATTTCTAGCATGTTTATCCTTTTAGTGAGCTTGATGATTATTTGTGCTCATGAATTTTGATCCATGTTGAAAGGCCAAGTATAAAAAGCCATGATCAAAGTTTCTTGATATTTATATATAACTTTTTGCTATTTTCCTCGTTATTTTCATGTTGATTGTTAATGAAATATGTTGATATGTTCTTTATTTTTCATGATTTTTTTGCATCCTAAGCTTGGTCATGCATATTTAAGTTGAGATTCATGATGTTGTGTTGAAAAAAATTGTTTTTGTTGTTATTGGTGTTGGCAAAAAATGATCACGACCTTGGATAATTTTTCATGATTGATTATTGTAATATTTGGACTATTTTGTTATGTTTAAAACATGTAAGGGCTTAAAAATAATTTTACAAAAAATTTTAATCCCTTAGAAGGGTATTTCCCAAGTTGGCCGAATCATATAAGGGTTTATTTGTGAAGTTTTTAATATTTTAGGCTATTTTGTAATTATAGAAAGTCTATAGATTGAATCGCAAAAATTGTAAAAATTATTCCAAGGCTATATAAGCTTGGCCGATTGCTTCATGTACCCTTAGGGGTATGTTTCATGCATTTTTAACATGTTGAAATACATATCATGTATTATTAGCATTTTAGAACCTTTTTGCAATTTTAAAAAGTTCAGGGACTTGTGTGTAAAAAGTGAAAAAATTATTCCAAGGCCAAAGGTACTTGGCTGAATACTTTATATGATTTTTGGTATGTTTTCCATGTTGATTTGGATGTATTTGATGTTTGATTTTATAATTTATTTCATACAGAAAGAATTTTGCAAAGTTAGAAAACTTTAGAGTCCATTAGAAAGCCTCGCATTTGTAGGGTTAGAAAAGTCATTTCCCACATCAAATTACCCATTTAGGGTATTTTGGTTATTTAGAAACTTCTAGCATTTTAACCATTGTGAGGTTAAAATACAATTTTGAGAAAACTAGTTACCTATTAGTAATTTTTGCATTTTAGGTCATATTCAATGTCAAAGCTACCTATTTAGGGTAAAATTGTTATTTCATATCATTATCAAGTCCTTGGGAGTATCAGGATACTTATATGTCAAAGGTACACCCTAAAAGCATTTTAGTAATTTACCTTAGAACTGAGTCCTTGATAATCACCAGGATACTTCTATGTCGAAAGTGTATAATAGGGATTGGTTTGTCTTTTTATAAAGTTATCGAGTTATTTAGGGTTACCAGGATACTTTATAGTCAAAGAAAAACCTTAAGGATATTTTAGTAATGTACATTAGAACCAAGTCTTATGTGATCACTGAGATACTTATATGTCAAAGGTGCATACTAGGAATAGGTTCGTTTATTTATAATGTCATTGAGTCTTTTAGGTTACATGGATACTTTAATATTAAAGGTATACCTTAATTTACTTTAGAACCAAGTCCTTTAGAGTCACTAGGATACTTCAATGTTGAATATGCACTTTAACGGGCATTTTGGTCTCTTCGACCAAATCCGAGTTCTTAGAATCTAGTTTTTTACTTTTTTGTCAAAACTGAGTTTTAGGACAAATTTTTATTATTTTTTGTAAAACTAGAAGTTTTAAAATTAAGGCAATATCTCCAAATTAAAGTTGTACGCAAAATTTCTCACAGCGTATGGAAGGGGTTTTATAGATTATTTTAAGACTAAGATATCCTTTTAAAAGCTGGAAAATTAGAATTTTTCAAATTTTGTGCAAATAAAACCTTTTGTATTCCTTTAGCCCTCTGGTGGGGTCCGAAAGATATTTTAATTTTTGAAAACCTTTAGTATTCTTTCAGCTTTTTCATAAGGTACAAAAGAGGTAATGATAAAACCTTTCATGCTCATTAGGTTCTCAGAGAGGTACGAAAGATATTTTAATTTTCAAAAATATTGAAAACTCAATTTTCTTAAATGAAATAATAAATTTATTTCATAAAGTTTTATTTTGATAGATGAAAATTATAATTAAATATTGTATATTGAAACCAAATAAAAATCAAATTTTAAATTAGCATGTGATTAATAATGTATCGATTACCATACATCATGAGAGAGATTGATCCTTATTCGTAATTGTAACCAACTCTCAGACCCTCTAATATGATCTCTAGTATTATTTCTGACCTCAGAGTTTGTTTTTAAGGGGTTGCATAACTTTCAAAATACAAACTCCGATAGGAATTTCACCTAGCCAAAATAGATTGGTGAGGACTCCAAAATAAATGATTATTTTATAATGACTATTTAGGGTTAAGTCAAGTATGAGATTCATCTCGTTAACTCAATCCTTAAACATAAAAAGAAAAAAATAATAATAATATGGCCCCTAAAAATAAATATTTAAGGATATATAAATATATATAGGAATGAGTGGTATACCTACCTTTTAAATCGGGTTGCTCAAGATTAATATTTGCGCTATATTGTGACAATAGTGACTTACAATTATGAGATCCTTATGCATCAAAGTCAAGTTCCTAAAATTGTTCCTAGTCATTATATTGCCAAGATGGGGCATTAGCAATGCTCAAAGTCTAGCACGTGTTATGCTTTCTTGTTTGGGAAGTAAGTAATTACTCTCATGAGTTAAAGAATATAGGATACTTGGGATGTCATACAGGTGTTTTTTTTTTTTTAATGTGGAAACAAATTCACTGAACATGGCCTGTATGAGAACTCTATTTTAGTATTTTCACTCAAAATGTCTATAGAAATGTTCTAATGTGCTAGTCGTGTAACTAGTCCTCTAACTTGTGATACTAGGTCATCTTGTATGAGGAGTGCTATGCTTTGATTCCATCAATAACAAGTCCACAATAGATGGATGTCTATGATAGGGTGGTTTTAGGTATGGCATACAACATATGAAGGTGGATCAGTGATCCAGAGAATATTCACTAGTTCAAGTGACATTAGAGACATATCTCATATATTCTTAGCTTTGGTTAACTTGATAAAATCGTTGGCCAATGTATAATGGATTTAGGAGAAATGGCTTCTCCAAATTCATTAGGTTAACCATTTGTTGCAAGAACTAATATGGATTGATACATGAATAGATATTGCATCATGCTCCTAGCCTTTCTGAGATATTTGGTGAAAGGACTGAATTACACTAATAGGTTGTTTAATGAAAGGTTTTTAATAAGTCATCTTAAATTTATAACAATTGGGTCATCTTAAATTACACCATGCTCATCTTAAATCTTTTATCCAATTAAGTCTATAACATTGGGCATATAGCGTGCTTATATTGATATGCATGAGCCTAGGATCAACTTCCAACACGTAGATGATAGCATTTTTTTCCTCTAAACAAGTGTTTCAAAATTTAACGCTATTTTGCAAATTCTCCATTAGTATAAGATAACATTTGACCAATAAATTAAAATGGAAGGAGAATGTTATTAGAGGTTTCAGAGTTATTAAAACCTTGGAGAAAGATCACATTTTGGGATTAGTAATCATGTTTGATAGGACTAAGAAAAAAGAATTCCAAAATTTAAAGGATATGCTATGGCAATGGCTATAAAGATGGAGTGGCAAGCTTCTACAAGTAGGCTTCTATACTTGATGAGTTGTTTCAAGTTCCTTAAGAGTTTTGTACACTAACTTAATGTGATCATTGTGAAATTTTGGTGGGGCTGATAAGATAGGTAATAAATCGATACATTAGATGAATTATAATTCTTTATGTATCTCCAAAATGGATGGAAGTTTAGGTTTTCAAAATTTCAAGCTTTCAATTTTATTTTATTATCGAAGCATTCTTTGAAATGATATAAACTTATGCTTTGGAGTTTTCATTAACCAACCTATCAATGTACTTCGATCTTTTCACTAAATATCTCGGACAGACCATGAGCATGGTGTTGTAATGTCACTAATGTATTAATCCATTTGTTGCAACTCTTCGTTAACTCCATGAATTTTAAGAAATTAATTTCTTCTAAATCCATCATATGTTGACTAGAGGCTTAATCAAGTTAACCAAAGCTAAGAACAAAATGAGAGAAGTCTCTAATGTCACTTAGAGTGATAAATCCTCTAAGAATCACTAATCCACTTTTATATGCTTCATGTCATACCTAAAATATCCTACCTTAAGCATCACTTTTGTTTATGACTTATTTTTGATAAACTAAAGTATGACATTTCCTGTACAAGATGATCTGGTATCATAATTTTAAGAATTGTTTACATGATTAGCAACTGAGAACATTTCTATAGACATTTGAGTGACAATACCAAATGGAGTTCTCATATGGGTTATGTTAAGTGAACTTGTTTCCATAAAATAAATACCCACGTCCCATCCCAAATATCCCTTATACCTCAACCAATGAGATTGGTTGAAGAAACAATGTTAACAACTAGTTAGTTACCTATGTCATTAGCTGGCATTTAACAATAGATTAGCAGATCCCTCCTTATTCTAGTCATGGAATAGATGAAATAAATTAAAAAAATCGTTTTTTGTTCAAGAATGAAATCTTATTGGAACTACTCAGTTCATCCTTCAAACCATATCACATCTCGAATCCAATAAAATAGGATGAATTGAAACGATATTTTATAAATAAGTAATTATTTGAATATATTAACTAGTTCTTTATTTTCAATCATATGTCATGTTTCAAAATTTAGAAATGAAAACAAGATAAATCCCAAAGTTTAAGAACCATACACGTGGGGTTGTAGTTTACTCTTTGCTAAAATCTATCAAATTTAACATGCAGATAATTACAAAATTTTTGCAATGAGATTCGGAATTTAGGTTGGGATAAATTTAATTTCTACATGTGGGAAAGCAATTCCACATGTCTTTTTCGGTAGTAAAAGGCTCGAATGCAAATCTAACCTCTTTCGGGAGTTTATGGCTGTCCCCTCCGAATCCAACACACAATTACCGGCGGAACGTGGGAGCAACACACCAAATGTCGCTTTGCCCTTTTTTTTAACGAAAACAATTCAGATTTTTATTATATTTAGGTATTTCATTTATATTTTTTTCTTTTAATAAAATTCTAAATAAGTTTCTGATTAATAGATTCAACTCATTTTCGTTATTTTTTATTTATTATTTTTTATATAATTTAAATCACGTGTGCAAGATTCATAAAACTAATCTAAAAAAAGAAGTTTGTTTTGATACCCAAAGTTTTTTTATTTTAAATTTTACAAATAATATTAAAAAATTATCATATATTTTATTTATATTTTTTAAAAAATATGCGTCATTTTATTCATCCCGATTATAAAATTTTGCGAAAAAAATTGAACGAACTTTAATTTTTAAAGTCAAAACAAAATCTAAACAATTTTTATCCATATATTCAGTTGAACGGAACAAACTTTTTGTAACCAAAAAAAATTTCTGAAAAATTAAAAAAAAAAAACCAATGGAAGCATATATGTTAACCATTCATGGATGAATAGAGTATTTGCTTTAAATGGAAGTGAAGCGTTTGTTATTATTATTATTATTATTTTTAAACTTTCCTTATAAGTTGAAGGTTCAATTTCATCTGGTTTTACTTTGAAGCCAAATTTTAGGGAGTGTTTGGATGAGAATTTTTTAAATTTAATAAAATAAGTAGCAAATGTAAATATTTTAAAATGCATTAATTCATATTTGTAATTGCATTATTTGGATAAATAATTTGTTTTCAAAATTTAAATATAAAAATTTGATCAGATAAAAGAATATGCAGTAGAGAAATAAGCATGTAGAGATAAAATAAAAAATATCGACAAAATATGTAATATTGTTTTATTATAATTGTAAAAAATATATAGATATTTCTAATAATACAAAAATAAAAAATAAATTAAAATGAATTTTTGTAATTCGAAATAAAGAAAAGTAAAAGCCAAATAAATATTATAATAAATATTGATATCTTATGAGAAAAAATTAAGAAATTTCATAAAATTCACATCTTGAGACAGAATTTGAGGAGAATTCCTAATTCTATTTTTTTGGTTCAAATTCTAAAGGTTTTAGCAATTTTAATTTTATTTTATCTAACAAAATAATTTCATTTTAGAAATGCACCCTAATAAAATTATTGCACTTTTACAAGAATCACACCAGGAAGATGAACAAAATAGGTTTCTCATACAGCTATCACGAGGAGGGAAACATCTAAGGTTTTTTGGAATTATATTTAAAATTTAAATATTAAAATAAATAATTTTAATTTAAATAAGTAATACATATAAAACATAATTAATGAGATACGATTTATTTTAATAGTAAGATCTTTAATATATAATTAAAAATTAAAAAAATTTAAATCACATTACTTATAAAAAAAATTTTAAATTAGTTTTTCTTTTTACAGATTCAATAAATCCGAGATTTTAAATTTTATAGCGAATCAAATAAGTCTTCAATTCTTGATTAACAGATATGATCGATTGATTCAATCTAATTTTTTTATCATGCTGTTAATAGAAAATTTATAATTACTATAAGTTTGACAGTTAAACTTTATTAAAATAATTATTTTCAAAAAATTAGAAAAAACACTTAAATATAATTATAAACGAAACAAAATTTTGGATTGATGGAAGGATTATTAACAATGATGCGGAAATGTTAATCACGATTTTTAAAAGGAATAATTTCTTTTGAAGTATTAAAAACAATAATTTAGATATAGAAAAAAATTTTCTACATAAATTTACAATAAAAAATTTTTAAAATGTTATGCAAATATGGGAAATGAAATAATTTCTAAAAATATTTATTTTTTAGGGTAAACTACCAAAAATACTTTGTGGTTTAGGGCTAATAACACTTAAAACTCTTGTGTATTAGAAATTGACACATATCTATCCGTACTTTTATTTTTTCTTATTTTGTCTCAAATCGCTATAACGCTGTTTAAAAATAAGGTAAAATATCCAATTTGCCCACCTTAATAGAATAGAAGTATTGAAAGTAGGGTTTAAGAATCTATAAAGGTTTTGGGCTTCCCTTGAATTTTCAATTTCTTAAATTTTCATTAGCTCTATTATTAACATTATCCGTCAAATAAATCTGAGCTTTTTTATTTTTTTATATATAAATGGTAAAAGAAAAATTAAGAATTTGTTGAAAATTTTATTGAATCAAGGGCGATTGGAGGTTGAGAAGCAAGAGGCAAAACTACTGATTCAATCTTAAAATGGTTGCTATTGACTTTGATTTGATTTTTTTAAACTTTATTTTTGAGCTTATTTTGGAAATGGGGTTTTCCCATTTGTGATTTTATTGAAGAATTAATCAAGAAAAATAAGTGTGTTTACCACATAGAATTCCAGCATTTCCCATCTGTATAGCTAGAGCTGCTTTTTAATATGCGAATTGTATCTCACAAAACCAAATCCTTTATCTCGTTGCACATAAACATTTTCATTAGTTCTCGCTCCAAGGTTATGGAAATGTTTGTGGAGATCAATTGATGTAATCTGCAAATTTTTACCTACAAGAACCCATTTATGTGACAGCAAAAAAACTGACTTTTGAAGCTGTTATCATTGTCGTAAAGGAGAGAGAGAAAGAGGATAAAGAGGGTTTTAATTTATGATGAGCGGAAAAGGAAAATAAAGATGACTATCAAAAGTATAATGGATATTTAATTTGATTTTTAACAGTGTTATAAGGATTATAGACGGAATAAAAATATAAAAGAAGTAAGTGTCATTTTTTAAAATATAAAGATTAAATGTTACTAACTTTAAATTAGATTTATTTTGATAATTTATCATATTTTTTAATATATATATATAT
>JBBYHM010000018.1:376407-383907 GCA_038381775.1 Adansonia rubrostipa | reverse complement strand
CTAAAGATGATAATGATATAACTACAAGGTCTCGTCCTATGTTACTGGATTCTTCATTTTTTTTCCCTAAAGTACTCGTGTTTAAAATCTCTATGTCGACATATATTCAAAAAATCAATCCTTCAAATGTATGGAAAAACCTAGACAAATATTTGAATATACTTGTGTCAGTTACACACCTGTATCGACATTCAGCCATAAATCTGGATAACATAGGTTGTGTCCATAAAATAATATACTTATCGGAAGATAAAACTATTTGGCAAAATAAAAGCATTGAAAAAGAAAACAGAAACAAAGGACGTGTTCATTTCTCAAAAGCAGAGTGCAGATAACTAGATGAGCAAATCAAAATAATAGTTGTCAGCTATGTTATCTGAACTGTTTTATTTCCTTGAAGTGCCTGAATCTAATACTTGTATCCTACACATATCCAAACATGTGTACGAGAGTATCATCCTTCAAATATACGGAAAAACTTTGATAAAAAATTGAGTATACTTATGTCAAATGCATATCCATATCTAACACTCATCTCCAAGTCTAGACAACATGGGTTGTTGAGTATATTTAATAAAAGGTCTAACAGCTGGATTATACATAAACCTAAACAGTTTCTTGGTTAATGTTTTCAGTTTTTCATCTTCTCAAAATTTGAGTTGCTATGTGGAACATACTACTCAAGTTTAAATCAAGAATTGAAATGGATGTTTTAACAAATGCATGTTGCTGTATTTACCTCCTTCGGGATAAATCGAATTATAGTGCACCTCGGCCCAGAAACTCACGAAAATAACTGCACAGACTCACAAATCGGAAATAAAAGCAACATGGAAGTGAGCATCAAGTGAAGCGAGTATATAAAACCTATGCTACCTGGACTCAAAATCGAGCTTCAAATATAGGTATGTATCCAAGACAGGTATATGCTCAATTTTTTTTCTATATATTTGGAGTATCATTTTGCCATAGCCATATCTAAATATATGTTGGACACAGGTGTTGGATACAGATACTTAAAGGAAAAGGACAAGTCTAGGTAACATAGCATAAAACGAGGCATCCAAAATAGCCTCCTAGAAAAGTATTGCGTCAAGTAATCCAAGTCGAAGAGGCTAGGAATTCCTTCACAATGCAATTCCTGGTTTTACTTACAAGACAGAAATATCTAAAGCCTACATAATAATATCACTTCCGGTAATTGCAAAAAAGTCCAAAAGCATTATTTTATACAAATTCAAAGAGGACAAAATTGCAAATTGATGATCAATTTGGACTACGATGCGAAAAAGAAAAAACTTCTGGAACTCTGCCCAAAGCACAAGTACAATAAACTGCAATCTATGTTGCTTTGACTCTTCATTTTTCTTTAAGTACTTGTGTCCAACACATTTTCGGACATGAGTATGGGGATATAGCCCTTCAAATATAAGAAAAAAACTTTTGAAAAAGTTGAATATAACATTATCAAATACATACCCGTATCAGATACTCATACCCGAGTCCAAGTAACATAAGACAGCAATACACAACTTATACAAAGTTCAGTAAGAATGGAGGATCCATGAACTGTTTCACAAGCATAATGTGTCGACGTATTTCTTCTAGATATGTAAATTTATAATTTTTTTGTTTTATACCAGAAAATTTTGTGATGTGCATGCAACAAGCATTATAACTTGAGAATGGCCCTGAAATTCTAAACTCTAACGATATATCTGAACATCTCAGACACAAGAACAATGTCCATAATCATATATTAATGCTACATCTCCAATATTAAACCAAAAAAATAAACCAAAGACAAGGATGAAAAGCATCAAGATATCTTACTTCGTTCAGACTTTTGACTATGTGGAAGGATCTCGATATAACATGTATCCTTAAATGAAGTTAATACAAATATCTTCACTCCATACTGCAATCAACAGAAAATTTACATTTATTAGGCAGTACGTGTCAGAATAAGCAAAACACTAGCATCGCAAAACAAATGCAAGATATGAAATGTTATGTCCTTAACGTTATTTATATATATTTGCAACGACCACTCATCTCTTTACAATAAGTAAATGCTTAAAGAAAATACAAATAAGAGTCCCAATATTATGCTATGAGACATTTGATTACCCAATCGGATGAAAGGCTTAAAATTTTAAAGAATGGGAATCCGTATTACATGAACAGTTATAAATCATTCATCTTGTTGCCTTACCTCAACCCACAAATTTGCAGCCATTGTCAATATCTTAGACAAGATGTACAAGATATTGGTCTAACATAATTTCTCAATCTTAGAAAACGACCGACACATTGCGGTAACAAAGTTCACCCGAACAGGTAAAGCTTCATTTTATTATTTATACTTCTTTCATAAGATAAGCATGCACAAAGAACTTAAATGGCAAATGTTTCTCAATTAAAAAAAAAAATCAGTTTCATACATTACCAGAATTTAAACCCTTATGGTGGTACAAGATTTATGGTCTACATTCAAATTTTTGCAACTCAACGATCAGTTGGAAAAGAACTAAGTAAATCATGTTACGAAAAGGAAAAAAGGTTTGGTAGTTAACGATACCGAATCTGCAGCTGCTTGCAAGGTAACGTGATCACCCCATTCACCGTTCCTGCATCATCAACGTAAATAACTCAAATAAGGATGAAAGTTTTCTTAGAAAGTCTTTAGCGATAAAGTTTTTAGAAATGAATATTTTTACTTGTTCATTTTCTTCAAATAGTCACCATAAGCCATTGGAACGTAACCCTTGTACATCTCCGGATTCGATTTAAGCTAATAAAATCAACATGTCATGAGAAAAAAGAAGCACAAGACTAACAGGTTGAACTATACCACAAAAGGACTTAAATTGACTAGATAAAATTGAACCTACAGGATAACAGCCAACCAACCTGGGAAACAACTTGCTGCCTCACAAACCTGTGGTGATCTTGAGAACGGTAAAGTTGATCTGATAAAGAGCGAAACTGGAAGATAAAAAAATAAGGGAATCACTTAAGGTATTGACAAAGAGGACTAATCAAATTACAAGTGAGAGGCCCTAGGGCCATAAAGTTCAGTTAATAAATCAATAGTAAGCATCAATCATTCATGATATTCTTAAGAAAATAAGTCCTAAACAACATATCACAATTTTCATGATGAAATTGTGCACGAGGCATATCAATTGTTGAAAAGTTGACTGAATATAAGCTAATTACTATTAGCTGAATTATAGGAGTTCCTAGCTGTACACATTGTGTAATTGCTGTAAATGTAAGATGATAGCTGTAGATTTACTCTGATATATTTTGTATTTATTTTGATTAATTCTGTAGGATTATTTTTCCTTATTTTCTCCACTCAAAGCCTATAAATAGGTCACTTGTAATAGTCTTTATGTATGGTAATAAAATATCAGAAAATTCTAATCCTATTCTCTATTTTAATATGGTATCAGAGCCTATCTAGCTTTATTTCTGACCTAATCGCCACCCATTTTTTTCTAACCTAGCAGTTTTTTTTTTTCCAGAACCTTTCCTCTCTGAAATAGTGCTTTCTTTTTACTATGTCTAACATGTCTGAGACCTCCACTAATTCTACCCACACCCCCACCAATGTTTCAAGAAACCTTAACTCTCTCAATTCTGAATCACTCTGTTCAAATCACCAACATTAGACTAAATGGTGACAATTTTCATCGCTGGTCCCAATCTGTTCGTACATCCGAGGAAGAGGAAAAATCGGATATTTAACGAAGGAGAAAAAGGCACCAGCAACCACAAATCCTATGTTTGCAACCTGGGATGCAGAAAATTCCATGGTCTTAGCACGACTTGTAAATTCCATGGATGATGATATCAGCTCATATTATATGTGCTACCTGACAGCAAAAGAACTCTGGGAAAACCTTAACCAGATGTACTCTGACTCTGGTAACCAATCACAAATCTACGAACTCCAACTAAGTCTTGGGGAGATCCGACAAGGAGGAGATACTGTCACCAAGTGTTTCAATGTCTTAAGAGGTTTGTGACAAGATCTAGACATGTATAATGACTATGAATGGAGTTCTCCTGATGATTACAAGCATCATAAGAAATTGATTGAAAATAACCGAATTTTCAAGTTTCTTGCTGGTCTAAATGTTGAATAAAATGAGGTTAGAGGAAGAATCATAGGCAGACAACCTCTTCCTTCAATTGGAGAAGTATTTTCTGAAGTAAGAAGGGAAAAAAGCCAAAGAAGGGTTATGCTAGGACAAAAAGTTGATGGAAGTTCTATGGAGACATCTACTCTTGCAGCATCTAACGCGAACAGGTCTTGTACCAACCAGCGTAGATTTGATGAAAAACGAAAAATAGACGAAAAATCTCAAGTTTGGTGTGACTACTGCAACAAGCCTCGTCACACTCGGGAAACCTTTTGGAAAATCCATGGAAAACCTACAACTAGAAAAGCAGCAAAACTGGTAATAGATCTAATTGTCCTACTCCGTCTGCCAATGAAGCTGAAAGTAGCCCCTTGAGCAAAGAGCAGATTGATCAACTCCTAAAACTGCTAAGATCTAATCCGTCTTCGAGTATTCCTAATAGTTCTTTGGCATAAATAGGTAGTACATCTTTTGCGTTTTCTAGTAGTTTTACTTCTGCCTCTTGGATCATTGATTTAGGTCCATTTGACCATATGACTAGTTTTTCACATTTGTTCAAATCCTATTCAACTTGCTGTGGGAATCAAAAAGTCAGAATTGCAGATGGAAGTTTTTCACCTATTGCAGGAAAAAGTCATTGTTAAGATATCAGAAAAAATATATGTTCTTCATGTTCCCAATCTTTCTTGCAACCTTTTGTCAGTTAGCAAACTTTCTAAAGATTCTAATTGCATCGTTACCTTTTTTGATTCTCACTGTGAGTTTCAGGAGCGGAGCTTGGGGATGATGATTGGCAGTGCTAGAATGGTTGATGGTCTTTACTACTTTGATGACAACTCTAAAAATAAAGAAGCTCACGGCTTGAACAGTAGTATTAGTTCAATTCCTACTCGTGAACAAATAATGCTTTGGCATCTTAGATTAGAACATCCTAGTTTTCCTTATTTGAAACAGTTATTTTCTGCGTTGCTTAAAAAATTGGATTGTTCTAGTTTTCAATGTGAAAGTTGTCCATTATCTAAAAGCCATCGTAATTCATATGCTTCAAAACCATACTGTGCATCAAAAACTTTCTACTTGATTCATAGTGATGTTTCGGGTCCATCTAAAATTACTACTTTATCTAGCAAAAGATGGTTTGTCATGTTTATAGATGATCATACTCGTCTATGTTGGATTTATTTAATGAGAAACAAATCTGAGGTGGAAACTATTTTCAAAAATTTTTATAACATGGTGGAAAACTAGTTTCAAACAAAAATCAGTTTTTTCTGTTCTAACAATGGTACTGAATACTTTAACCATTGTTTGGAAAACTTTTTCAAGGAAAAGGGCATTCAACATCAATCCACATGCTGTGATACACCCCAACAAAATGGCATTGCAGAAAGGAAAACCGTCATTTACCAGAAGTTGGTAGGGCTATAACGTTTTCCATACATGTTCCAAAATATTTATGGGGGGAAGCTATTTTAACAGCCTCTTTTCTTATTAATAGACTACCTACTCGAGTATTGAATTATATGACTCCTATAAACTGCCTAAGAAAGTTTTTTCCTGAAACTAGGATGGTTTCAGATTTACCGTTAAAAGTGTTCGGTTGTACTGTTTTTGTTCATATACCCAGTAATCTTCGATCTAAGCTTGAACCTCGTGCTGAAAAATGTGTTTTCATAGGATATCCCTCTAATAAAAGAGGATATAAATGTTATAATCCAAAGACAAGAAAAATTCATATTAGCATGGATGTTTAATTTTTTGAAAATGAACCCTATTTTAACAAAAATCATCTTCAGGGGGAGAATAAGACTAGTGAAGATCATTTTTGGGAAACTTCAACACCTTTGCCAAAACTTTTTTCTCCTAATTTGAGCATTAAGGAAATAAATGTCATAAATAACGAAAATCAGGAAATTGTTGATCTATCATTGCCATGTATAAATGTATCACAAACAAGGGAAGAAATACTACAACAAAATCAAAATGATCTTGCTCCAGAGCTCAAAGTGTACACTAGAAGGAGAACTCATCATCAAAGTAAAGATCAGCCATTAGTTCTAGCACAACACCAATCACTAACTCCAAATTCTGACTCTTTGGATCTTTCAGGTAATATTTCTATTCCAAATTCAATCTCTCCTTCCAAGTCAGCTCCTAAGCGTGATTCTTTAGATCTTGATGTTCCTATAGTGCTTAGGAAAGGAGTCAGATCATGTACTAAACATCCTATTGCTCAACATTTGTCATAACATAGACTCTCTAAAACCCATAGGGCATTTACTTCTAAGATTTCTCATCTGTTTGTTCCAAGAAATATTCAGGAGGCTCTTAATCATCCAGATTGGAAGTTAACAGTTATGGATGAGATCAATGCATTGAAGAAGACTGGCACTTGGGAAATAGTTGATCTGCCAAGAGAAAAAATGACTATGGGATGTAAACGGGTATTTACTGCCAAATGCAGGGTTGATGGGAGTGTAGAGAGGTACAAGCCAAGACTTGTTGCAAAAGGGTTTAGCCAAACCCATGGAATTGATTACCAAGAAACATTTGCTCCAGTAGCTAAGGTGAATTCTATTCGTGTGTTGCTCTCATTTGCAGTGAATTTGAATTAGCCATTACACCAGTTAGATATAAAGAATGCATTCCAAAATGGAGACTTGGAGGAATAATTGTTTATGGAATTACCACATGGTTTTGAAGGTAACTTCGACAAAAAGAAAGTGTGTAGATTAAAAAAATCCCTTTATGGCTTGCAACAATCTCCTAGAGCTTGGATTGAACAATTTGGGATAACTGTCAAGGGTCTTGGGTATTCACAGAGTCAAGCTGATCACACTATGTTCTACAAGCATTCAAATGAAGGTAAAGTTGCAGTTTTAATTGTATATGTGGATGACATAATTTTGACAGGTGATGACAATGTTGAACTTGAGCGATTAAAGAGGGCATTGGCCAATGATTTTGAAATTAAAGATCTAGGCCCCCTGAAGTATTTTCTTGGAAAGAATTTGCAAGATCCAAGAAAGGTACTTTTGTTTCACAACGGAAGAATGTTCTAGACTTACTTGGTGAGACAGGTTTGTTAGGGTGCAAGGCTGCTGAAACACCTATTGAACCCAACCTGAAACTAGAACCAGCTAAACTTGAAGATGTAGTAAACAAAGATCAGTTTCAAAGGCTTGTTGGGAAGCTGATTTACTTATCACATACACGTCCAGATATAGCATTTGCTGTTAGCGTGGTGAGCCAATTTATGCATTCGCCTGGACAAGTTCACTTTGATGCTGTTTATAGGATTTTGAGATACTTGAAAGGAACACCGGGAAGAGGTCTATTGTTTGAG